>LQRL01177843.1:8222-27159 GCA_001703475.1 Hydroides elegans | reverse complement strand
GTGCTAGCTAGTCCTAGCTAAAAATTTCTTAGCTAAAGATTTTAGTGTAGGGCTAGCTAGCGTCTAGTATGGCGTTAGCTAGCATGTTGACTGGGTTGTTGCCTTCATATTTGTCTTCCCTCTGGTTTGTAAATTTGAATATATGTTCGTATGTGCTAAAGTTACATTTACTTCTTGGATAAGTGGTAATTTGGGAGATAGAGTATGCAAGGAATTTAATTAACAATACAAATATGCTCTGAATGATTATTGCATTTAAGACATATAAACAGTCAGTATTTAAGAGACTTCTGTACGTAAAAGTCCAAATATATTTAAACGATACGGTGCCATAGTCACGGCTAGGATCTAATAGAAACCACTTTATGTATGCACAATTTTTTAATATTCATTCAAATAATATTTTTTATTGATAATTAATGACCATCCTGAAATGAGCAGCATCCTTTTTTATTAGATTTCGAATGTATCGTTTTTTTTTGTAAATGAATTCTTGATTAAATAATTTCTGTTTATACTTTTCATATGGATAGATGCAGTTTATACGTGTTGTTCTCAATATCAATAAAATATCATAATCTTAGACTTACAATAATATCAGATTCATAATTAATACAAACGATTGTTTAGAAAACATAATTTTAAAAACAGCTATTAACTCATCTATTATACAAATCCTTCTTTGCAAAAATCAAGTTTTGAAACAATTTTCCTACGAATATTTTTTACATATACTTACTTGTGAATATACACTTCTCTTCTTGACTTCAAAAATATATAGACTCTATAATATCTCAAATCCAATATTCTTGTAGTGGTTGTCCCAACTTTAGCCTCATGATCATTCACATTTATTAAAATTGAAGACCCTTTTTTATAAAGAATATCGGTTTGAAAATATGCAGGCATAAAGGAGTGTGCTCTTAAGCCAAATAACTTTACTTTCCGCTTCTACAGTAAAATCCATTTAAAACGACCCCAAATGTGCTCGCGAATGTTGTAATGATGTAACCAGGGATTGTTTAACACTATTTTTCATTTCCAACGACTTTCCTTTAACCTAATAAAACAGCACATTGACATGCTAATGAATAAATGGTTAAATTGTTTAACTTATGAAGTAAATTATAATTATATCTGGTACATAGATCCGAATGTTGAAAATATATACTTAATTATTTACAACCCTTTTAGGCACTTGTGTTGAGTTTTGGAACTGGCCTTTCTTTTTCGATAAATGTTCTAATTTGTAAATATAGTGCGCTAAAATGCGGAATAGTATATTTGAAAACGTAAGTTAATATCATTAAATACTGATATAAACAAATCAGATTGAAAATCTATATTATAGACTCTATGTATTATAAAATCATTAATATTTTGATATAATCCATACTCTATTAAGCGGCTTTTAAATCGACACCAAATAACAAAACCGAAAATGTTAACTGTGGTTTAATAGCATACACGAATTCATCTGAAGCATTAATAAACTTGAGGCTCATGTGAGACTAGGCAAGACTAACACGGATTTCTATTGGTGGGACTCACACGGTGAGACGCACAGTGAGGTCAGAAAGTCTCATCATAACCTCACATTATGTGAGTTTACTAAAGCAAATCTTATATTTTTTGTCTCACACGACTTAAAATGATAATTTGCTAACCTCGCACTGACCTAATACTGACCTCACATATGTAAGCCTACATCAGGCTCATCTAATACTTTAAGTCTCACGTGACTCAACATTATCTCATACTGACCTCATGCTGACAGCATAATGATCTCATGTTTAATTCATGCAGACCTCATGCTTACATCATGCTGACCTCACATGATAACATATATGTTTGACTCAAGCTGACTTAATGCTGACCTCATATGATATCATAGATGAACTACGCTAATTTAGAAACATTAATCAAGTTTACTTGTCTTTATTCTTTTGAAATGTCTGAATATACTTTATGATATACTGTTATAAAACATCAATATTGTAACCGTAAAATCATGCAAGAACAAACAAACAAACAACATCAATAACTGGTTGACAAGCACTCTAAATGTACCTAGAAATCCAATAAAATACCATCGAAATAAAATACTTATATAAAACCAAAAAATCACAATCATAGCACGTATGCCGGTACACTTATATGAAGGTGTTAGAACATTTATGTATATGTACATGTAGAAACTCATAGGGGTGCCGGGATCTACATTATAATATCAATGATAGAAAATACACTGACATACATCAAAACAAACCAAAAGACAAATAATATACTTTCCGATGATATAATTGATTTTTTTAAAAATTCAGAGTATATATGTATGAAAATATTTGGAAGTGTATTTTGACATATATATAGCTGGGTATATACATGTACCTGTGTGCTGAATGTATATGGGTATGTATGTGAATGTGTATATGCTTGTGAATGGAATGATAAAAAAAGAGATAGCGAAAAGAATAGCGATTGGTTAAACATAAAGATGATTATGGCATGTCTCTTTTAAATAAAAATGTTCATATTATCACTTTTTTTCTTTAAAAGACTTGACGACAAAACGCCGTACTTATGATTTTTTTCTTATTTTTTACCTTTTATACTAAAAATGCTGCTAATCAATTCAATAATACATCACATATGAACTTCTAACCCTCAATCAGAATTAAATGACGAGTTTACATCTCCAAACGGTCACATAACAATGAGTGAAGAATGTCCAATAACTTAAGTATCAACATATAAATTACATATAGACTATTTTCACAAAATTGCCAAGGTTTAGCCAACAAAGATAAAAGAAATGAACTCATACATTGGCTAGCTAATCATGTCAAAGGCCCGTTTCATATAATAATGTGAAAAGAAACCTATTCGTGTCCATAAAACTCGTGAAAAATCATGGATATTCAATGTTAAAACAAATCTTCCTTCGTATACTGATATATTTAGCCATAGTACAAGGGCAGGGATTAAACTATAGCGTTGCACGATATAATGTACGCGATTATTGCATTTTGGTATACTATTTCTTGATTTTTAAAACAGGTTAACATTGTATAACTCATCATTTGTAATCGATGGCAAAAAAACTAGAATACTGAAGAAAATATTTAAAGCAATGTTTATTGAGAAAAATTCTTCGAGACTTAGACGATTTTGAAGAATCCTTAATTCTGATAAAGAACGCTATAGACGACCCCTTTCGCGTTGCTGTCAATATAAAACAGAAATGCGCTGTACACTTTTTACATGATATGGCATATTTATGGTTGATTCAACATTTTGTGGTTTTGCAACATATAACTTAAGTTATATGTTGCAAAACCACAAAATGTTGAATCAATAGTATCATCTGGAATTTCAAAGTATCTGGAACTTATTTGTTCCAGATATTTTGATATTCCAAAATGGTATTATTAAACACATAGAGTCTATTGAACTATAGAATTTTGAACGATTGACGAATCTAAACGTGTATCTTCATCAAAATTTGCAATGCTCCCTTAATGGAAGGTTGTACATATCCTCTCAATAATATAATAAAACAACTAGATTCTGCTCACAACCCAAGACCACATTAATTTTTGTATTCATCTGCCAAACATGCAGTTGAGACTTTCCACATACTCTATCATATGCTTGGAAAATAGGGTCTAGCTATATTAGAAGATTATCTTTAATTATGAAACTTTTTATACATTTGATTTTTGTTTAAATCTCTTATTAACATTCTTTATTTGGAAAGGGTTTTGTGTGGGAAAATGTGATCCTCTAATATAATCAATAGTGTGGCCACTCCGATATTTGATTTTTAACCTTGAATTAATAATTCATGGTAACTTATTTCTCCAAAAATATTCATAATTGATATAAAATGCTCATGCTTCCCATTCATGGCTCATAATATTTTAAAGAAATCATTTATATAGCATCAATCAGAAACATACCATAGATACCGAGATAAATCAAAATGAATAAATCAAAATAACTACGTTAGACTTTGCGTAAAATTGAAGACATAATGTAAATGTTCCAAGTTTTTAAGCGCCTTTATATACTGGTAAAAAGTCAAGCAAAAGCGTTTAAATTATAGATTAATACTATTGAGTTAAGACCGATTTTCGAAATACACATTGGAAAAGATTGCTTATTGTTTTGTTTGCTTTCTCCGTTAAATGTCAAACACATGCCTCGTCTCAAAACGTCACTCATATCAGAATCAAAACATGCGTGATCAGACAAATTAGAAGGAGGGGCAAGTATTTTGGGGCCACTAATAAAGGATTTCTGTTAAATGTAGACTTTAATTTATTTATCATTTATTATTGTTTCCTTGTAATGCGCCTTTGCTGAAATATAAAAGCGGTACAAATTGTAATGATATAAGAAAACGATAACGACTTAAAAATACAATAAAAATTATTATATAAGAAATTGTAATATAAAATAATTATAAGTTAACTAAAATGGAACTAAAACACTTGTTTATCACAGTTTAAGGTACTTCACAGATATGCTTTAGAAAACAGATACTTTTTAAAACTTTTTTAAAGGCTATAATTGACTTAGAGTTTTGTGGAAGCTTATTCCATAGCCGTTGAGCGGCAACATTGAAACTGCGATAACCAGCTGATTTAAGCCTAAAACGGGGCTCGTTGAGACAATTTTGGTCGGACGATCGAAGCGTCCGTGTGGGCTCATAGCGGGTCAGCAAGGACCGGATATAGTCCGGACTGTCACCATGGAGAGCGTTGAATACTACTGTCAACACCTTGAACTCTATGCGCTGTCTTATAGGAAGCCGATGTAGAATTTTTAGCACTGGTGTTATATGTTCGCTGCGAGGGGTATAAGTCACTAGTCTTGCGGCTTCATTCATGACCTTTGGAAGCCTGTTTATTTGTTTCAGGGGCATGTTTACGTACAATGAGTTGCAGTAATCAAGCCTTGAAATTATGGCGGCGTGGACCAGGAGTTATATTGAGTCAGATATGGTCGTATTTGCCAAAGGGCATGCATGTGAAACCGGCACAATTTCACGACGTCCTTGATCTCTTGTTCTAGGATAGGGTTTCATAGATTTATATCCCGAGATTTAGTACGGCGTCCGATGTATCCACGGCACTTTGTCCAACACGTAACTGGGTAACATCTGTTTTTATGCGGTTAGACTTTGAGTCGACAACGAGGAACTCGGTCGTTGATTCGTTGACCTTGAGCTTATTTTGATGCATCCATTTGAGGATGTAGCCTAAACTGGTTTCTAGGTGTTCAATTGCCTTTTGAACATCACCTGAAGGGGACTTCACGACCAAATAAGGTGTTCCTCTCTTCTGCAAGCTAGAAAGAAAATATTACATGTAAATATGTAAGTCAAATGGGGAACACCTTTACAAGCTATAACTCGTGAAGTACTCTTCATCACCTGGACATGCGGGATTGAAGGACTTCCAGAACTGACTATCGTCAGCGTAGAAGTGAAATAGAATCATATGAAGACGCAAAAAAGTCCCGAGGGGTTTGGTATACGGCTTGATGCTTTAATAGCATTGTTACTGTCCCCTATACACACTTGCTTACTTAATGTAAGTGTTTCGAAAATGTATGCTGAAATATATGAGAAAAACCGTTATGCAAAAAAATCCAAAAGTTGTGTTTGAAAAACAAAATATATTTTGCAACTTTGTTATTGAATATATTAATAAAAAAATATTCTATTTTGTTTCGTGGTTTGTTAGAAAATTAACATTTTTTAGTCGTGCAACACTATAATAAAAAAACAACTATTTTGAAACGGTACATGATATAGATGCTTGCCAATTAGGTAGATATATAATAAATGATTTACAAGTAAGCAATAGTCTATACACTATGGATGATATATGTGCACCTAATCTTTAGGACCAAACCAATCAAACAACATTTTGGGACCTTATATAGCAGCTTTCAGAAGAAAAAAGATCGTCAGATAATCATCGGCGGAGATTTGAATGTAATTCTAAATGGCAAAAATGGACAGAAACCCACCAATATATAAAACATTTAAAGGAGTAGAAAAAACTAAAGAACACCATGAATACATTAGATTTAAGTGACTTCTGGAGAATAGCAAACGGAAACATAAAACGCTTTACATGGCAAAGACGCAAACCAACATTGTAGGCTTGAGTCTGATTACTTTATTGTATCAAAGAGTCTTTATTCTAATCTAAAATAGATGGATATGATACCAGGATATAGGATAGACAACCATGCATTGACATTGACAATATACGTTACAAATAAAGACAAAAAGAAAAGGCCTGGGTTATGGAAGTTCAACTCAAATCTTTTGAGTAATACGGACTATATTGAGAAAATTTCAAATCTCATTGAAAGTCCAAAACTAGAAAATCACAGTTTGAATGCCCACCAGAAATGGGAACTGATGAAATAGAAAGTCCGAGAACTGACCATCAAGTTTGCAAAAATAAGGCAAAAGTTGCGAAAAGAACTTTTATGCAAAATAAAGACATATGAGCTTTTACTTGTCTTAGAGAAATAAGAACCATAAGAACGTTGATAAATTCATCACGAGCTCAATATGACAATAAAAATGAACTTGAACATCTGGAGAAGCTAGAAGCATACGGATGCTACATAGGATACAAAGCTTTCTTCCAAGAAAACGATAAAATAAACTCGCGTTAAAAGCGTTATTCTTTAACTTTGAAAAGAATAACTATGACAATAACAACATAAAAAGACTAACAGGAAGCACATGAGAATCAATAACAAAGCCAAAAGACATTCTACAAACGACAGTCAACTTTCAGAAAACCTGTACGACGTGGATAAGAAAGTCTCATCTGATTTCTGCGATGAATTCTTTTATTCCCAAGAAAGTGCAAATGATTTTTCAAGGGACATTATAAATAAACCAATAACAGAATCAGAACTGAAAAATCTTTGAATACAATGAAATGAAACACCAGGTACAGATGGTCTAACGAAGGAATTTTATGTATACATTCGGAATCAAATTAAAGATATCTTAATATAATCTTATAATCATAGCATCAAAGAAGGCTATTTGAGTTGTGAGCGAAGGAGGGTAGTTTTACGATTAATTAAAAAAATAAACACACATTAAAGAATTGGCGACCCATTAGCCTTCTAAATGTTGACACTGAAATTTAAGCTAACTAACTTGCACCAATAATTATGCCTTCTATAAAACACAGTTACCAAGATGGTTTCAAAAAAATAGGTTCATTGGAACGAATATCAGAACTATTATGGACAGCATTGATTATCTGAACCGCGATAAAAAAATAAGCTCTTCTGGCTTTTATTGACTTTCAAAAGGTTTTTGATAAGTTAGTTAAGTGGTCATTTGGTGATATTAAGTCTCTAGCTATTCGCTAATGCAACAATGTAGAGACCATAAACAATATAAACCTCAGAGACAAGTAGAAAGAATATCAAGCCCTTCTGACTAAATAGTCAAAACATAAGATAAATTTATGTGTTAGGATATGTATAGCCATAGTCTAGTGTGAAATAACCTATGTGACTACTATAGAAGCATAAAATATATAATCTATGTGACTACTAAAGCAGCATAAAAGCTCCGACCTGGTTGTTGAACGAATGAATTTATATTTATCTTTTCATATATTTACTTAGAATTTTTATAATGATATCCTGATATGTATATATGATTTTCACAAATCTATTTCAACATGTTGCTATGTAAAAAAGAGCAACCATCCAGTTCCCGCCATTAATTCTGTAGTTATGTTTGGCAAGTATATTGAACAGCACTGAGCTTGACCAATCACATAGTCTTACCTTGGATTATGTAGGTTCGCGCATATCAAAATAGGAATAAGCCATTAAAAGAAAGTAACTTCAAAGAAAATATTCAATATGTTGGTCGATAGATTGACAACTCGTTTAGTGTTTAACGCGTTTAACGCGCTAAACGCGTTTAACTTTTAGCGTTAAAAATTTTAGAGTTTATGGTTTGTGCGTTTAAGAGTCTTAGAGAAGTGAGGAACTCGCCCTTCTGTATTGTATATCCTGCTTTTTAGTATTATCGAATCTTTTTTATCATCAAACACATCAATGAGTTTGATAAAACAGTGTTGATTTGGCTGGTATATTTTTTACCATGGTTTTGCTTTTTTGAGTTAGTTGAGTTTGTTTTCCAGTTTTCAAAGCGTTTTCATGTTTTTGGCATCGAAACACATGCATTTAAAAACTGGACATTCTACAGAAAAAGCGTGACTCAAAATGTGCAATGCTGTACTCTCAGAGTTGGACAATGGCAGAGCTGTATGTCTCGGTATGTTGAGTGCAGCTTTCGACTCACTCGGTGGACCACGGAATAATCTTACGGTGTCTCCGGGATACGTTCAAAATCACGGGTGATGTTCCGCGTTAGCTAGAATCATAATTGTCCGATCGAACTGTTCAAGTATATTTTTACGAAACATGGCCCTCAATTGTTCCTTACCCCTAAAGCTCTCGGATTGGCACAGAGCGATACAGTGAGTATGTGAGACCGCTTATTTAACTACAATTTGTATTGCGACTAATCCATCATTGTTACGCCGATGACACACAGGCGGCCTATCCTTTTGTTCAGAAAAAAACTAAACCCAGATAGTAGCAGTAAAGGAATTGCAAGGTGGTATCACATAAATTTCTCATTCCATATACTTCAATCGTGATTAAGCCGAGTTTATTGTGTTTGTGTCGAAACATGATAAAAAGTATATAAAAATAAATGAGCTGCGATTAGAATAGTTCTTTCCGTACGCAGCCTTGGAATTCACATGGACGAACATCTATCAATCGATTAACACAAATAACACATCTATGTAAGATATGTTTATGTACATAGGCTGGATAGAGAAAAGTCGTCATTTATTGATATTCGAAGCAAATACCAAGACACTCGTCCATGCAATGATTATGACCAGGCTGGACTACTGTAATAATTGTTTTGTTGGTCTGCCTCAGTGTTCTCTCGACAGACTACAAAGGATAATGAACGCTGTCGCTCGGATTTTAGCTAGAGTTAGCCGCATAGATCGTATAGCCCCGATACTGAAGCGGGGTTATATATGTGACACTGACTACCCATCAGGGAAATGAGTCAGTTCAAGACATTGACTTTGATATTTAAGTCAGAGAATGGAACTGCACCTCTGTATCTGCGAGATACCCTAAGGTTCAATTCAAGTTGCTGCCTTTAGATAATTAGAACAACAAAAGCAGATTTGGATTGAGATCTCTTCAACATGTTGGGGCCCAATTGTTGAATGAAAAAGTTAAAACATCGAAATCATTAGTTCTTTTAAAGAGAAAGCTTAAAACGCATATGTTCAATATAGTGTATGGTAATCATTGCTTAAGTGTATTTTCAAGAAATTTATTTTAGTTTAATATGTCATACTAATATGACAAACGCTTAGGTGTATAATGTATATTAAATAAGCGCGTTATAGATAACGTGTATGAATAACACATTTCATAATTTTAATTATAACTTTCCGATTTCTGATAAAGTAGCTTTATCTTTTCATTAGACTTGATTTAAATCTCATTTTCTCTTTGAGTTATTTCTTCAATTTTCTTCCAGATCTTGTTTCATATTTTTGGTAGCAGATTAAATTTAAAATATTTATGACGCTTTTCAATGTATAGTGTTAATGCAATTGTACTACTGTACTATTATAATCGAGATTACACCCATTTTTAGCAATTATAAAATATGGAATTCCCTTTTATTTTAATATTCACGAGATTAAAGGTAGGTCCTCTAGCTGAAATTACACTCCGAATTTGCCAGAATCTACCTCTTTCCTAAATATACGCAACGTTGGAAATGGAAGCCAATTTTGGGGCTGAAAGGTCCACCATGTAAAGTGACAAGGGTGTTTTATATGAGTTTATACGAGCATATTTATTTTTCAGCTCATATAAAAATTCTAACACATATATAAGGCGAAAACAATTTCTTTTAATCTTTTTGATTGTAATTTTAGTTCAATGTTTGAATGCAATAATCGAAAATTGCACACTTCTGAAATTTTGACGTATCTGTGCATAGGGCAGTTTTACTTTTTTTGAAAACAAAAAAACATATGGTAAATATCGGGTGGCAATTCCTCAATACCATGTTATCACGATCAATGAAAAATTCAGACCAACTAAATTAAGATGAAAAAATCACGCCTAAAATTACTGTCTTGATTCAAGAATTGTGTGTCATGTTGTGTTTATATTTGTGCAATAACTTTGTGAGAGAACTATACTGCAATCAATATTCATTTTGTGCGTACCATATAGGACGTAGCTTTATCCTAATGAATAATGCCGAGATTGTCGAATTCATTTTATATGATGAATTCTATCGTTCAAAAGAGTGTTAGAACATTGAATTTTAACCTGTTCTTTTAATGCGTACTTTGTGTAAATGCGTAACTTGTCGATGTGAATGAAGCAAAAAGTATATGAAGTTATCGTTTATACAAGATTTTATTCTATGCTATATTTGACGGTAAATAGACACAAATTGTGTGTATATGTATAAGAAATATGCTTACGCGAGAGTATGCGTATTTTCTAGGTTTGTTTTTGTTCTCATACGCATGCATGTATTTACATATACAAGTGCATTTGACTGTAATACATAATTGTTGTTATAAAATGTACTAAGTACTGTTAATATTCTGTTGGCTTTGATTCAATGCCCACTTTTGTGATTTCTAACAAATGCATTTTTAGTGAATTGAGCAGATATCAAAACACATTTATATACTCGTCAAACAAGTAATGATAAACATGTTATGTTAGCCGGAGCACCACGTCAGCTATGAATGTAAATGGCTACAGCTTCTCTAAAGTTTGCATTTGGAATGTTAAATTGTGTATATAATCTCAATATTTAATATATCTAGCGTAATATGTTTAGATTTAGATATTGTTTAAAATTTAAGTAAAAAATCAAAAGTTATCTTGGCAGCTTTTTTAATCATATGTTTTTATAGTGTATTCTTATCAAGGTTTTATCTCTATTCAAGCACGATTTCTTTATTTAGATTATGTTGGTCCTGCTGTAATCCCACATTTACATAGTACTGTTATAATACAAGAAATGAGTAGCACAAGCAAAGCAAATAAACAATCAACATACCCTTAGGAAAAAAGAAGGATTTATATTTTCCACTAAAGAAATATCATTCTGAATCACAACTCGCATAGGTTGAACTAGCAAATTTCTGTTTCTCTATTATTGAGCAGTAACTGGTGAAGAATTACTAAAAAATACAATTGAATATTGTTTATGTTGTATATATCAGTGTGCAAGAATAAGTGAAAAGCACTACACAAGTCTCGGATATCATTTAGTCATGTGACAGTTGGGTAAATTTCTTTGCTATAAAGTTTTAGCTTTTTCAAATTTAGATAAACCTATTCCATATCATACCTGACGAAATGAAAATGCGCACAGAGGAAGTATATCAACACTACTGATTTTAGTTAATATCTCGCAGTTTTATCATATACAATGCATAATCTTTAATTATATATTGTATTTTAAAACATCTGCGACAAAAATATCAAAATGTATAACACCTTTGCTATATGAACCAGAACAAAATGTAACCTTTTATTGAATTATTGAGAGCTCATGTGTTTAATATCGGCTTATGTGTATATGTTACAGGATATCTATTCGTTTTAGGGTAAGTATACTTACCCAGGGTAAGTATACTTGCCCTGACTGTTAGGGTAAGTAAACTTACCCTTATATTTTTAGGGCAAGTAAACTTACCCTGGTTCTTGGCCTTCAAAAAAATGAAAGATGCCTTAAATTGATATAAACATACGAGTTATTTATTTGAGTGAGTGAGTTAACGGTTTCGCTTGGATTAGTGTGAACGATTTGTGTGAACGTTTTGCTCCTCATACCAACTGTGTAAATGATTATTAATTGCAATAGAAATTGATTGTTTAGTCATTCTAAAAAACACTCTTAGATCTTAGAAGGGATTACTATTTGGGGCTTAGTGAGATTGTAACATCTCGCCTCCATGAGTCGAGCGTTTCGCTCTTGAGCAATGAATAGAACATTTCTATCTTGGTACCCGCATTACACATGTCACTCGTGCCTCTCATGTTGAAAAAATAATTAGTACAGTTTGATGGTCAGAATCCGTTAAAGGGAAGATGTCACATTTGAAAATAAATTTGTCGATTTATTGCGATTGAACGTCGTAGGGCGTGTAACAAAAATATGGCTTTTATGCAAATTGGTATTATCTTTTTAAATCTGCAAATGTTCTCGAGCACACGTTGTCACTCTACCCATACATGTTGTCATGGAAATGAGTAAAGGTTAAGGGAAATTATTTATCCAGTGTGAATGTTTGACTTTCGTTTACAAATGTATTTATTTAAATATGTGCTAAATATATTTTAGTAATAATGAATATAATCGATCATGTTAATGTAAACGAATGTGAAGAAAACATGTATTTGAGATAGTTACCATTTGTGGAACTAGTAATATATATAGTTTATGAGAGTTTTATGCAATGAAATAAAGGATGTTTTACTTGAGTTTCTTAACAATGTGTTTTAAGGATTTAAGGATAAACTTATTTTAATAACATTTTTGCATCCTTATTCACTATAGTTCCCTCAAGGTCAAACCGAAATCGTGTTAATTGTCTAAACATTGATTTTGAATAGCAATTATTCTTTTATAAACAAATCTGAAACTATTCAAGTCAAACACCATTGTTTAAATGTGCAATTTTAAGGTAAGGAGTTAAGTTAATAATCAGATCAAAACGTTCGACTCACAAATCCCAGCGAAACGTTTAACTCACTCACCCCCATGAACAACTCGTGCACAAACTGTACATACGAATCCAGGCTATCTTTGATTTTTTGAAGGCCGAAAAACTAGGGTAAGTATACTTGCCCTGAAAAAATAGGGCAAGTTTACTTACCCTAACAAAATCAGAGCGAGTATACTTGCCCTTGGGTAAGTATACTTGCCCTAACCGAATAGATACCCTATAACATATATAAGCCTATCACAAGACATTAAAACGAGTTTTAACAAATTAGTCCCTACCTCTTTGGCTAAAATGATATTAGCTCCTACCATATTGATACCTTTCACATAAGCTCCAACCAAGTCAGTCCCATCTGCTCTGTATTAAAGTTTGGCCCTCAGTGCAAATGTACATTAACACATCACACACGACAACTGTACTTTTTCTGTTACAAATTAATAAACAAGATATTTAACGTCGCAGCAATATTGATCAATGTCTTTTGATAATATATCTCATATTCAAAACAAAACCATGAACTATTTTGGGTGACATGTCAATATGTCTATATATTTGTATTATCTCAGGAAATATCTGGTCCAAATGTCCCTGGAAATATAGTTGTCTGACAAATATGTCTGATACCTACATCTGACATATATGCAACAAATGACAAAGTCCCTGCAGAGGTAAATGTGTCTAGTAGATCACATAGAAAGATTTTGCGGTTCTAAAAACTAATCACTACAATATTGACCACGTTTTAGACTGTTTTAAACATTTGTGTTTATTATTTAGGTCCTTTAGTAGGCACTCCGACTTTTTGTGAAAAAGTACGTATTTAAATCATATTTTTTCTTATAAATCCCAGTTACGCGCACTATTTTAGATGTTTCAGCTTTAAAAAGTTGCTGTTTATATTTTGGTAATGGCTATAAACGCTTAAAAGTGATTCTCCACGCCCAAACGGTTTTTACATCATGTCTGCAGGCCTATTACCTCACGCTTGAATTTAAAATACGTACGTTTTCGTAAACCTTATCACTCAGCATTGATTTATAATATCTCGAGTAACACCATTACTAATGGCGAAGTAAATAAAACAGTTCCATATATAAAGAGAATATAACATAGAAATGCCATAATAAATTATAATTTTTAAAGTGGTCCACATCAGGAAATACTGTTTTAATGTACAGCGAAGTATAATTCACACCCGAACACTCACATTCTCGTTCACATGCTTTAAGTACTCGAAGTTTGAAACGAACTTCATAGCTTAACTTTTATCACGCTACACGATGACAACCGATGACGCATGTTAACTATATCTTGCCAAATAAGGTTGTAAAGGAAAAAGGTTTACACTCGTTTTCACTATCATATCTTAATTTGTGTTGCTATTTTTAATTTTAAAAAATAAATCATTTTCTTAAGATCAATGCCAAATGCACAAAATTGTATTCATTTCTAATATGGGTTTAAATAGAGTGTTTTATTGCAGCTTACTACAATGGCCCAGCTCTTAATGTTGATGTTTAAACAATAGTTCTCCAAATCATGCAGAAGACGTTTGAATATCAACGATAAAGAAAAGTTGTACGATGTCAGTACAAATAGCAATGGATCCGCCAATTGATACCCTTGTTATGTATGCACATTTCAAAAGTAAATTAACAAAACTTCAAATTGCCTGCTTCGAAAATGATATACATTCTGTGGAAAGATACATTGAGCTAGGTGCTGATGTAAATAGCGAAAGTGACCCAAAAGGAACTACACCATTAATGTTTGCAATTTTATCTAAGGCAAACAATATTGATTTAATAAATCTTCTCATAGACAAAGGGGCATTTGTTAACACCATAAGACATTATGATGGATTTTCACCACTAACATTTGCTGCAGTATACAACCTACCTACCGTCATATCACTGCTTTTGAAACGAAAAGCAAACATTGACCAATGTGATAGATGGAACGGAACCCCGTTGTTTAATGCTTTACAACGTCGAAGTTTTGATGCAGCAAAATTATTGATCGACAAAGGAAGTAATGTTAATCGGGAAACTGTCAAGAGGAACACTCCTCTTACTGCATCGGTTGTTCATGCCGACGCATTGTTTCTAACTGAAATGCTGTTGAAAAACAATGCAAAAGTGAACCACGAAAATCATAAAGGTCAAACGGCGTTGTTATATGCTGTTGAAAAGGGATATTTAAAGACAGTTAACATGCTGTTGGCACACAATGAAAATCCGAATTATCAAAATAAGCTACGAGTAAGGCCCTTGTGGTCAGCAATAAAGATAGGAAATATAAAGATTGTAAACGAACTGTTGAAATACCATGCCAATGCATATACATGTGATACACATGGAAAAAGTGCTATCTTTTATGCAGCAGACAATGATTCAGTTGAAATAATGAAGTTGCTAGAACAATATGGGGCTTATATGTACCACACAAATGGATCAAATCAAAACATTTTTGAATATTCAAAAATCAAGAAAGCGGAGAGAGTAATGAAATATCTTAGATCAATACAAACTAGAAAAATACCGCTTCCTGTCTTTTCAAAACATTACATTAAGACAAAACCTAAATATGCGGCAAGAAATATTCTACGTGAAGTAGCTCCAAGTGGAGTTGCACAAAATGATGGTTCTCTGCAAGTTAATAAGCAAAGCACTCAAAATGAGGTATCCGAAAGAATGGGTTATTACCAGACAAATGAGCAAGGCCTCCACAGTGAAGGTGATAATGCTGTACACGACAAGAAGAAAAACACTCTGTGTGACGTATCGGACAGCATGGGTTCTCACCTGAACGATAAGCAAGGCGTACAAATCGGAGTTGAACTAAGTAGGGTATCTCAAACCGAAAACACAGTGCATGTTAATGAAAAAAGCACACTAAGTGACGTATGGGAAGGTAAAGTTTCTGAACATATAGATGAACAAAGCGTTGAAAGTAGGGCCGAGATAATCAAGGTTGCGCAAACCGAAGAAATAGATCATGTCAATGCCAAAAGCACTTCACGTGACGTTTCGGATAGTAGGGTTTCTCACAATATAGGTGAGCAAAGCGTCAAAGATGAGGTCTTCGAAGTATCTCATTGGATTAATAAACAAGCTATTCAAGGTGAGGTCTCAGAAAATATTAGTTGCCAGCAAGTCAGCAAGGTGTGTAAAGTGAGATCTCCGAAAATAGTGTTTATCAGCAGGTCAGCAAAACTGAATGAAGAAGATACTTTATATGACGACATCGAACTCGAGTCCTACGTTGCCGCTATGGAGCAGAGGATAAAGAAGGATAAACAAATACAAAAAAGAAATACATGAAGCGACTGAAAGAAACTGATACATTTAACAACATTTTGGTCATTGGCCCTTCCCTTTCCTGGAGGTGCTAGCGGTAAGATAGTTTAATGCATAAATATATATACAAAAACCTCATAGGTGTGTAAATCAAGTACGATTGTAAATCAAGACACATTTGTATTGATAATACAATTATGTATGATTCGGTATTATTCAAACGATATATGTTTTAAACTGGCATAATATTTTCTAAAAACCATTTTGCATATATTTAGTTTTTTTAGATAATCACAAATGCTAGATCATAAGTAAAAGAAATATATATGTTTTGCAACCATGTTTTTTTTCATCATGTTCAAGAATTATTCATATTGATCAAATCATCTTATACTTTCTAAGAATTAAATTAGAATTGTCCTATATAATAAATCTTTTGAGAAAGGGTTTTCAAAAATATGTAAGTTCGGAACGTCGACCCTCGTGGCAGAGTTGATTATTTTTATGTTAGTCAATGTAACGAAAACGCATAGTAATCATTTTTATTTATCAATATTGGCATAGCATGTTATATAATTTAGACATCCGAATTAAATGGCTGTAGATTATCAATACGGCAAAGTACAGGTAAACCCTTTTTCAATTTTAACCAAATCTTCTAGATGTATCTTATCAGTTCTGCCAGGAAAAGAAAAACTTTGTTCTTAAAGTAACATGATGAGTTTATAGCAGGTCGAACTAAACATAAAAATATTAAGGACCAGAATAGCTTCTTTCGTAACCCCGACAGTTGTGGCGGAGTTAAGCATTTTTCATTTCAGTGAATGCAACGAAAAACGCATTGTTTTCATTTTGCCTTATCACAATCAAGAAACAAATTATATAATCGAAATCATCTAACCTAAATATCATTCTTTTAAAGTTTGTAATACTAAATATATTCCATATTATTCTTACGATTATCGGTGCTATCTTCACAGTGTTACATTAATTAGTTATATAATAAGATATACACATTCTATTTTGTAGGCATGAATTTTCCATTTATCTATACATACGTTTTTTTCAATAGATATGTTTGATGACGGTGTCCTTCTTGGCTTAACTTCAATATTTGGGAAGAAATACAAAGCAATTGGAATTTACCTTGGGTTAACAAATGAGGATATAGTTAGGAAAGAATTAGAATTTGACAAAAGAGCTCAATGCGATCTTGACCTAGATATTTTGCGCGTAAGTATAGACACAATACTTCGATGTTATACAGTTGATCTCTGCATAGGTTGTTTCTCCCATTATTGAAAAGTGCTGCTTTAGGCTCAAAAGTCTGTTTTAAAACATATATATATATATGGCCCTATTGTGATTATCATTTTTAGAACTTTATTTGCTATCAAACATTTGAAACAAAAGTTAACTGTTCAATCTTGTCGATTGTTGCAATTTATGTTTAATTTGGAATCCATGATCAACATTGCTACATTATTGCTTTGCCATTCAAAATTTGTAATGCATGTTTTATTTAGTGATGCATATTAACTTTTACCAATATAATATGCATTCTATATACGTTTAAATTGAAGATTTCTATGGCTTTCCACATTTATAGTATATGTTTTTTTACCTGTTAGTTTTACACTTTTATATATGACATATCAATGTTGACTCAAATATGTATATTTAGCGCATTAAATGTATATTGAAAGTGACGCTGAACTATTAAAAGTCAGTAGAATGCATAACATAATTCGCTTACAATTAAACTTAGTGTGATTATCATTGAATTTACCGATTTTATCAACACAATACAAAACAAAAACCATTATACTTTACCTATTAACAAATGCTGTAAAAACCGGAAGCTCTTTTGATTATCTGAAGAAATAAGCGACCTTTTATATCTATAAGTTTTGAGAAATGTATAGAAACATACACATTAACTGACAATATTATCTGATCGGATTCCTGATAGCTTATGGGTCGCATTCGTTTTAGGCGAAGAATTCTTTTATCGATTTTCCTAGATTGGTGCTTGAATGAAGTTGCAAATCTTATGTTTCCGTGTTTTAGGACTGTTTTGTGATTGTGGTTGAAAGATAAATATCTCTTATTCATTCGTGTTTGTATCATAATTATCTTAATGTGATGTTTTCCTTTACCAGCTGATAAAACCAACCATACATATAAGTCATGAATGTATATGACTATCAAATACATTTTATGCTTTTATTTTTTCAGGAATGGCACAACAGGAATGCACAACTTTCCAATCTGGATAAATGACTTACTTGACTTAGATGCTCAGGACTCTTCGTCCCCTCGCTCTCTCCAGACGGCTGACTGTACGCCAATCACCACGGTCCGATGCTCTGCGCTCTGTGGTTGCAATAGGGAGCCCTGTGTCTTCTCGCACCTGAGTAATCCATTTCTTGGGTGGCCTGCCTCGCGGTCTTGGATTTGAGAAATCTTCTCGGTAGGCTTAGGCGACATATCTTTCAGGGGGGGGGGCGTCTTGTGACATGGCCAAACCATCTCAGCCGTTTTTTGCTTTACCACTTCAGTGATTGTGATTTTCATCTGAAGGGCTTTGCGGATGTGCTCGTTTCTCAGCCTTTCTCTGCGTGTCACCCCTAGGATGGCTCTTAGGCAGCGCATTTTGAACACCTCGAGTCTGCGCGTTTCGCTCAATCTGAGGGTCCATGTTTCGGATGCGTATGTCGCTATGGGCACTATTAGGGCATTGTATAGGCGTATCTCTAA
>LQRL01177842.1:9692-22406 GCA_001703475.1 Hydroides elegans | reverse complement strand
ATAACTGATAGATATGATTCTAACAATCAACAAATAATGCTGATTTTTATTCGATATTTCAATCCAATTTATATCAAGAAATGTTTGTCAAATGTTTTGAGCTGAAAAATTAATAGAAAAGTTACTGGCAACTAATTTATACAACATTCAAAATAAAAGTGTGACTGCAAGGAATGAATGTATACTATCGTTTGAACTGAAATCAATTGAATGGATTTATAGCTTTGTTAAGTCGTGTTTATTGATGGTTTTAACTCTAGAAAAAGTATTTCTTTTATATCGCAGATCGCAGGGAGATTAATGCAAGTTGTGGCACACTGTCCTTGGACAGTCTTGTTTTTTTGTTGTCTATTAAGTGCACTATGCAGGTTGGCCAGCGTCAGGGAAAATCAGGGAATTTTACAATCAATTTAAAAGTCCGAGAAAATAAGGAAATTTTGCCCTTTTTGGAGAAAATAAGGGAAAAATCAGGTGATTTCATTATGGATAAAAAAATCAAGCATATATTTTTTTTGTTTGATTATCCTGAACATTTATATGAATTATTAGTTAAGTTTTTATGATTTCCATGAAAATTTTCGCTCGCGCCTTCGGCGCTCGCATATTAAAGATTTCCTAAAAAAAATCTAAGCTCTCGGATATTGTGTTATTATAGTTATGATGTTATATATATAAAGTACCATTTTTTTATGCCATTATCAATCTTGGTTCATGGAAAGAATCAGGGGCAAACCAGGTAACAAAATCTGACTTGAGACTGGTCACCCTGTCAACGGTAGGTAAAATCGGATTTTGCCTGGATATATGGTTCTTACTTTCGTATACATATGAGTGGGCGCACTGAGAAAATCTCTGGCGCACTTTTCGGAAAGTAGTGCGCCCGTGGGCGCAAGCTTTTGTTTGGCCAAATGCATCCCTGCATAAAATGTGTTTTGTAAAGAAAGAAGCAAGAAAATAGGCACACCGTTCACGTGGCCCCCACACTCTCTTACGGTATATGTGAAAATTTAGACGCACTGAGTACATGATGGACGGAATACTCTAGGTTGCGTTTTTGGCTTGCTGCAAATTCAAATTCATTGCATGCTAAGTTTGTAGGAAAATATCAGATGAGCAAGTGAACCAGCATTTATATAATGTAATCGAATTGTTTTTTTTTTTATGGAATGTATATGTATATTGTTTTTCTTTCACATGGACCTCATTTTACTTCACCATTAAACAGCTTTTAGCCGTTACAACAGTAACGGTAAATCTTTAGTTACTAAAGAAACAAATCGCGATGACTATTGCAGTGTGCCATTAAATCATATGCTCTGTTTTTGAGTTTTTATTATTTAATCTAAAGTTTCTGCAGTTGCATGAGCGAATTAATCCCTAAATACAATTAATTATTCTAGATGATGTGTCTAATAGGAATTTTTCATTTTTCTGTATAATTAGAGCTAAAAAGGGATAATCAAGTTGGCAAAACTGTGCTTCATAGAAGGTAAAAAAAATCATTGGCCGCTCAAAAAGGGTATTTTAAAATAACTTACCATAATATTTAACCCAACCGCAATTTTCAGTAACAAACAAATAAAACCAACATTCATGTATTTCATTGGTTGAAATCTCACTTCTAAAATTATCAATACCGGTAAATGAAATTGATTGAAATTTTGTTTCTATTAAACCTAAACGATAATTTTGAAGAAAAAAACACGTGATATTAAATAAAGCTTTAAATGCTCTCTGCTTGTGTGGGTATACCCTTGTGTGTCTCGAAAATGGCAGATTTAATTGAGTAAGAGTCGCCTAATTCATATGTGAAAAGAGTCACGCGACGTCACAAAATTACATCCGAAATTGTCTGAAAATTAATTTGATGGGACCTTTTAGGTGAATCGTTTGATACCGCACGATTAATAAATATAAGGAAAGGAAAAATAGATACTAAGGCACCCAGAAAAAATAATCTCGAAGATGTTCACACACTTTATGCAGTCGTTCTTGTAGTGTGTTCGGATGTCTTATCTATAATCCCGTCGTCTAAAAAGCTAGATTCTGAACTAGGATCAAATCAACACGAATCTTATTTTTTGTCTTAGATGCTTGAGTATAGCACCCAGAAAAAATTAATCTCGAAGATGTTCACACACTTTATGCAGTCGTTCTTATATTGTGTACGAATGTCTGATCTATAATCCCGTCGTCTAAAAAGCTAGATTCTGAACTAGGATCAAATCAAAACGAATCTTATTTTTTGTCTTAGATGCTTGAGTATGGCATTGAGATTAATCGGTCTAGTCTATTTTTTTTTCGATAATCGCTCTTCGCCATTTGGAGATTGTCTTTGGGCCTGCTTCTCTTCATACTTTCTCATTATTGAGTACAAGCCTCTAAATACGATTTACCCACAAGGGAACATGGGTTATTATAATTCTCAATGGGCTTATGTTTTGGGATAAAAGTTAATTTTAAAAGATATTAGTAAACCTATCAAGTTAAATTTTATCAGAATGTGTTCACAATTCGAGGGTGCAATAAAGATTTATTTTCAATTGTATTCTGCCTTGCACAAATAGGTGTAACCCCTACAAAAATCAGGTATTTTCGATTGGACTTAGCCTAAAAAGCCGTGAACCATGAGCATTAATGTGTGTTTTATTATACATTAATCTGCAAAAATTCAATTCCAAGTGCAAACATAATAATAAGAATGTATATTGGAATATATGAAGATATTTTTTCCCAAAATTTGAAGCCAAATAAAAAATATCGTATGTGCAGTTTTTCAATGAAACTACAATATTTTCTAAGATTCCAGAAATCTTCCCAAGTGTGCACCAATTTAGAGCAATACCTCAAGGTTTTAGATGTTTTCCCCTAAAAACATATACATTTCTCCAACAATTGTGTACATTTAAAAAGATAGCATGTGTAAAATAAAAAAGTTATAAGCTAAAACTTAATTCGATTAAGCAGTATAGGTCGTTTACCCTGTTTTTCTCTGGTAGTGGAATCAAACGCTTACGAAACAGTTTAAACCATGTTCAGCCAGGGCCTTATAAATGGAATTAGTGGTTTTGTCCTCTATAAGGGCATGCCGTTTCGTCTTCTTTTCAGTAATATTTTGTTTTACTGAGATTAGTACGAATTTAGTATATAAAAGCGTGACCTGTCAGAATCTTGGGACCACAATTTTACTCACATGGACTACTTAGTACATTGTATTTTATTAGGTTGAGCTATCAAAATCGTCACTTACACTTGTCCATGTTCAAATGATTGCCAGACTAATAAAAGACAACAATCCCGTTTCGTTTTTGTCGACAACACCCTGTGTCTTAGATGGGTCGGTCAAAACTCCTATTTCATAAAATATGTGAAACGATTCCTTATAATTATTGCAACGTATTGCCGATGCCAACTGGTTCATCCAACTACAATAAAGTGCAAAAATATCCACTAATTGCTCCATTCATTGTCGGAATGTCAGAACAATATAATCAAACAACAACATTTACCATTTGCGCGTAATTTACTACACGGTCATTCATGGGTTTGCACTGTTTGATTTAGCAATTACACCATGGCCTTACACCATCATACCCAGCCCTGTCTATATCATATTGAATTATGCATAACCTGGCTCATTTATGGGATGATCCTATACATATATATGCTCATGCAAAGCACAAATGGGATGGATTTTTTTGTGCCCCTTTGTTGGTAGTGCGACACGGTCTATGAAAATTCATGCAATTATGATTGTCGTAGCTGTGCGGACCAAAGTTGGCGCGCCACCTCATTAGGGGGTATCGGGTCCAAAGGAAAAATGTCGCGCCGCTTTACTCATCCGTCTGTCCTTTATCCTTTGTTGTCAAAACGCAGGGACTATACCAGGATATGGACAGTAAGAGGACACATTATATGATTGGTTTTTCGGGGGATATGTGGTGATTTTGTTGTGTTAAGAAAAGTGGATAATACGGAAAAATAAAGAGCGAGATATAAGTATAAGACTCATTTTAGACTGAAAAATATTAGTGAATTTGGATATTTATCGTGAGTTTTTGTGGGAAGTTCCAATCTCAAAGATGTGATGGACGCTTTGATATATGCTTTTTGTGTTTGTTTTGAATGTATCTTCAAATATCACCGGAGTATATTTGAAGCCTTACATTTGACACTTCACGTAACTCATACTAGATAATTGAATCAGAGAGTCACCAAAATGATGGACGGACGGCATTTAGTACTGAAAAGACTGTAATAACCAGTCATTCTGGAGGACTGGAAAGCCCCGGGCAGAGTTAAAGATGAATACTTTAGTAGTTGTGTCGCGACATCATAGTTAAGTCGAATGCAAGAATCGGTAAATCGTGCTTTGGAGGAGTATATAACACGTCTTTATATATGCCTTGGGAATATCATCCATTTGTTCTTTTGCTAGTGGTTCCAGGACTTGGGATTAAATAGGATAATGCTTAATGGGAAAATGTGCTTTAGATCATTGCAAAAATATGGATTTCAAGAGAGGAAAAAACCCTAAAGCAAAGGATTTTATAGGTACTCGAAATGTAAGTGACAAAGAATAAAAACAATATTGTGGAAAGGATAGAAAAGAACATCAACGATATGAATGTGATTTGAAGGCATGGAAAGCATTTATTCGCTTGGAATCAGTGTAATGAATGCATAACAACCCTTAAACAAGGGTGTTTAAGAAAAGCCCGAACTACATAAAAGTCCATTCAAAGAAATGGAAGTAGTTGCTAAAAGGGAGCAGCAAAAAGGGCGACGACGAGCATAAGCCTCGGAAATAATGTCTGAAGAATCAGACCAATCCTCTTACAGTCCCGTTCATCATCCCACCCACTCCCTTACCAACAACAACAACAGTCCAAAGAAAACCACCGCCTTCACCAAAATGGTCAACAAAATCTCCAGCGCCGCTGCAAAGCACTTGTCGCCGAAACTGGCGCGAAAACGGAAGAAACAGGAAGTAAACAAGCGGAACCGGAAGTCCCCGTCACGTGACGCGGATATAACACGTGGTGCGGCGGAAATAACACGTGATCCCCAATTATCACCCTATCGCCTCGTGTTTGGCACCAGTTGTGAGAGTCTGTGGACGGATGATGCGATGTTTGTGGATTGTGGAAGCGGAGTTGATGGAAGTGGGACTGAGGCTTTGAAAAGTGGACAGGAAAGCTTTGATAAAGGATGGGAGAGCGATGATAAAGGATTTGGAAGGATCACGTCGGGATGGCAGAGCAATGAGGAGAGTTTAAACAATGGTGGTGGTGGTGGTGCTACGAGGGGAACCGTGTGGTGTGTTGCGAGCTCGCTGGATTCTGTGGTAGGTGTTGTGCTCGCTTCCACCCGCCCCCTCCCCCATATGAGATTTTGACACATTAAATACGGTTCGGATTCGTATTAATTTTCGATGGTGTAACAAGCAAGAGTTGGCTGTCAACATGTACTGTGTATTAGCGTAGTATTCTTCAAATCTATAGTCCATAGCATCTTATCTAGATTTCGTATTCGGCATGATGACTTGCAATAAATCCTTCTCACTCACTTTCATTGCACTGCATGTTTTCTATAAAGAGTAGCAATATATTTAATAATGCAGACAAAAGCGGCTACAGCTTATGTTTACTTAGAAGTATTGGCATTTCCACCCCATCCTCCTTTGGCATTCATACAAGGACCCGTTCTGACATTATGGGCATACAGGGTATTCCATTTGGGGTTGCCTTGCTACATATGATGAGCAAGGGACATCTATGAAAAGTTAATGACAGGCTGTATTGGTCAGTCAATAACAGTAACGACGGTCATAAGAAGTTTATTATGGGAATACATTTGTACAAATTGGTAAACTAATGTGGAGTCTATAAATGGTAAAATATGTGATAATTGACAATTTTAACCAAATCAAAATTACATAGGCAACCAAAATTATAATGTTATCTCAAAACAAACACAAGCATTGCATCTCCTAGCACGAAGCTGTATCGTCAACGGAATTTAATCGCTCTGATCAACTGCGATTTAAACAAATCAATCACCAGTACAAAACCACTTACCACTTTAGTGCTCTATTTCTGCTAATTATGATCAATATCGTGACCCCCATAATGGCACCAAAAACAGTGCCAATGATCATCGAAGCCAATTCCGAGTTTACATCATCCGCAATTAGCTTGATCACATCTACACAATCAATATGGATTTCGTGCAGCTTTAGGTATGGGGTATGCTTAAGGTCCTGGCCACATGGGAAGCTTGCTTTCCCAAATCAAACCATGTTTTCTAGTGCATTCTTTATGGGAAACCTAAAAATGCAACAAAACAAAGCTCGCTATGTTTTAAAGGTCTGACGCGTTTTAGAATTTCCATTATGAATACATTGAAAACACGCTTTGTTTTGGAAAAAAGCTGCAAAATACCTTCCCGTGTGGCCAGTCCCTTAGGGCCCTGGGAACTGGATGATGGTCTATCGGGCTGGGGCATTGGGGGCTCACTTATGTTATTAAAGAGTCTTTTCTGATCGCACTTAAT
Organism: Hydroides elegans; assembly: GCA_001703475.1. NCBI lineage: Eukaryota > Metazoa > Annelida > Polychaeta > Sabellida > Serpulidae > Hydroides > Hydroides elegans. Next base: position 15,851 of record LQRL01177842.1, on the reverse strand, counting down.
CGGGCTTTGAGGGTGCAATGGGGCATGCAAAAGGGCTAATGATGTGAGATGTCAAGTTTACTTAGGGTCTCGCTCTACAAGAATGCCGATTATTCTTTTGTGTTGGGATGTCTGTGGTTTCTGCTCTGAAACCAGCTTATTTGTAGAATCAAGATTTTTTAGATGATTCAATGATAAAAATGTTAACATTTGATGTTTTAAAAATTGGAACTGAAGCAAACGGAACATGGAAATGCACTTTGTAACGTAATATTGACGTACTAGTGTAACGCTTTTGGGCATTTCCAAAATGATAACATCGCAACATTATCCAGAATTCTCTTCTTCCTTTTTTTTTGGCCACCGTTTAAGATGTTTTCTCTTCTACAAATATATGAATTAAGAGATATCAATTTCAATTAAATCCTACCATGTCTCACATTGGTCATGTTATAAGCCTCCTTAATGATACTAGAGCCATCAACCTCTTCTGCTAACGCAACAAGACAACTTGTCTTTTGAGTCGTTTCCCAAATAATAATTGATTACACTACAGCATTCTTTTGTCCTTGACATTTATGGGCGACCAAGGACAATCCGTAAGAATCTCCCAACAAAGCCATGGCAGGTCTCAAGACGCCAAAGCTTGGGGGCTCAATCTGGTTGTCCTTTATATCATAGTGAGGAGTCATACATAAAGATGAAATGTTATGGTCACTGATTGAACATATATGGAGAAAGGGTGGGATCATACCAACATACATAAACGGTCCAGATTGATTAGACCTGATACTCTTTAATCTATTGAAATTAAGCTTTTCATTTTCAGTTGTATGGTTTTCAAATTCTGTGAAGCTTTCCGAAAAAAAAACAGGATTTCTGGTAATAGATGAAGCGTAAGGCCCATGCCGATGAATGGGGCAGAGGCGTTCTAATCCAACTGTACGCTGTCACAAGTTACTGATGTTAAACATGTGAATTCACTCAATATATTGTCCAGAAGGCACCGTAACCAGTATCATATTACCAAACTCCCTCCCCTCCCCTAACTCTCCACTCCCACCCTATTCCTTGCAGTGCTCCCTTACAGTCTTGGCGTCGACCTAGCAGTACCGCTGTGAGACCACCAATCATTCTCGACCTCAATATAGATAAGCAAAAGAAATTCGTCAACCGAATCATCTATCCGAAAGTGTGTCTGGCGTACTTGATTGGCTTTTATGTTCGAAGCACGACGATTTATTAGATATAAGTGAATTATAGAAAATAGAATTAGATTGCAAAATATAGTGTCAGGGTGACATCGGTAGCGATTGCCATCTTAACTATCGAAGAATGAAAACTTGTATAAAAAGAGCAAGTGGTATCCGGTCAGAAAGTCCCTGGACATTAAGTCTCCGGACCTAATGTATCAATTTTGGCAACATAGGACATGGTCCCCACTATAAAGTCGTACATATGTATAACATCTTTATATCAAAATATAACTGTATATTTCATTTAACCATTATTTCATACTTCAAAGCTTCTATATACGCAATGAAAAAAAAAATCTAAATTGCATTTTAGCCAAAATACACGACATTATGTCCGGGGACTTTTTGAGCTGTGTTAGAGTAAGTACGTCATTCCATTTTCATTACATGGCAATAAGAACACAGATGCAATGATCTTATGGTAGGTGTTGGAGAAATTTAAGAAACAAACGTCGTAAATATATGGTTTGTTCACTGTCTCTTGACATGCCCCATCGTATAGAATAAAGCAATATACTCTACTCGGAGCAAAACAGAAGAAATCATTAATGAATGTAATATATCATTGCACTAACAGCAATGTTTGCACGAATAATTTATGACTAACCTTAAGTTTTTTTGCTAATCTATTGTTGTTATTGCTTAGACTTTTGCGGAATGACGGGTTGTGGGGTTCGCTACAAATGTTAATATTATAGTTTTGGCGAACACAACTCATACATTAGAGTCTATGCCTTATTATAAATCTTACTCTGAGTCTGCATGTTGAAATATATTAATTTTCATTTTCCAGAAAAACAAAACATGTTATACCTGTATAATAATTATTCATAAATATAAATAATATAAACTGGTGGAACACACCAAAAAGTCAATTTATTAGTTCATATTATGTTATTTTATTGGTCTACGCGTTTCGGCAAGGGTGGTTAATAATAATTATTCATGATAGATACTGTAGATTGTCCGTTTCTTAAGAGATTTTTTTTTAATCCGATCATAATCGATGTTTAAAAATGAAAAAGAGTTTTTGTAGAGGATTGTCTTATTTCGACTGATCAATAAAACCAACTCATCCACCCTCTTTCAATAATTATTAATTCTATTAGCAGAAATTTGCCATGTCTTTTTTTGTGTCTTAAAAAATCTGTGAATTTGTTCTCATTTCCAGGAAAGCAGTGTTTTGCGACAACGACATTTCGCGCTGAGGGAGCATCCGTTTTTTCAACTGGAAGTTAATCTTCGAGAAGGAACAGATCTTGTTATCCGAGACAGTTGTGGTGAGTGGTAAATCTTAAAGACAAAAATGCTTGTCATTTGTATGAAACATTTATTAAGTTAAGTTGAATAAAAAAGTGTGACATAAGTCCTCCCATCAATAATCATTCGAAATACACTATTTTCCTGAGTAGAGCTATAAAGTTCATATAAATATCAATTGTTTATACATTAACTTGCACTTTGATTAACAAATTAAATATATTGTTGTTAAAATATGAGTCTTTTGGTCGTAATAGGCCAAGTAACTACACCAAATGAACACTGCTAACAAGTAGTTGTGCATTATGATTTGGTAGCTGTGGCACAGTCCTTCGATGGTTTCGTAAAATAATATGCATTCTTCCTACCATTCAGAAGCGAAGAGTAAATGAGGTTCAAATCACCTTTAATCTTAACATTGTCCAACCGTAAGAACATCGAAACATTAACGTTTTGACTGGCCACCGACTGGCCGCCATTTTGCAGAACCATTTCATGCACTAAAAATATCTCTTTTCTCTCCACATCAGGCACAAGCGACCCCTACGTCAAATTCAAAGTGGGCAGTCGGCAACTCTACAAGAGCCGCATCGTCTACAAGAACTTGAACCCAAAATGGGACGAGAAATTCACCTTAGCCATCGAAGACGCCTTCAAACCCATCAAAGTGCAGGTGTTCGACTACGATCGAGGAATGAACGATGATGCGATGGGTAGTGCGGAGATCGATCTGACGAGTCTGGATCTGGAGACGTAAGTTGTGATATTGTGTGATGTATAGATTATTACCTAGTTTGCAGAGTACCATAAGTTGATCATTGTCTTTGAAGTGGATGAATGTCAGCTTGGTCATTGTTCTTGGATAATCTTGTCATAATTATTGACAATAAATTTCATAGAATGTCATTCATTTATGAATGATATATTTTTTGGTTTTTTTAATGGTCCACTTGTATCTTATCTAGGAGTTATAGATCCCATAGGAACAAATAAATTGTTTTTATTTCGAGTTATTTTATGATATCCTCGTGAGGAGGGTATTGGGAGATATTACTTGGCAACTCAACTGAATGCTTTCATTGAAAAAGAATAAGTAAAACATTGCATGCCATAATCTAAGCATTTTGTTATGATACATCTTGAAATTAGTTGTCCTAGATTTAGTATATTTATTTAAAAATAAACGCTTGTTTCGGTTATGAATTTCATAAAATACCAATGATTCGTCCCGATATATTCCGACCGAAAATGATGACTTTTAGGCTATGTTGACACATTCTCTTTTGCACAGCCCGACAGACCTGAAGCTCAACTTATACCCAGAGAAGAAGTCGCGGAGTAAGAAGGAGATCTACATGGGCTTCATCACGCTCACTGTCACCCTCATGCCAAAGACGCAGGAGGACAAGGAACAGGTATGGTTGAGGGGTTTCGGAAGGGGGGATGGGGTGGGGGTTCAGAGTGTGTTTTGATTGTGTTACGGGCTCGAATAGTAGACGCTACTACAAATCTTAGATTATGTATGTCACTGTTGCTTCCGTCATTCTGCTTAAGTCCTTCTCGACCTCTAATCTCTCTGTGTTCTCTACCTATCTCTTCATTATCCCCTCCTTAATATTCATATTAATTTATCTATTCTCTATCTATCTATCTATCTATCTATCTATCTATCTATCTATCTATCTATCTATCTATCTATCTACATGTGTCTATTTATCTATCTATCTCTATATCTCTCTTTATCTGTCACTCTTTTATAAAATCGCTGATGTCGTTTTTTGTTGAAAAATTTCTCAGCATTGTTTAAAACATAGGATGTCTATTGGAGACAAATGTGAACACTGCAAAGTTAACATTCCGTGCTATTGTTTAGAACGTTGTTTCTTTTTTAGCCACGGCTTACGAAGTAAACCGTGGTTTGTGCGATCACTATGTGTTAGTGGGTTATGTTGTTAACATCCGACCCTTCTTCTCACACATTTTTTGACCGATTCTTTTCATATTTAAATGGGAGCCTCATTAGACTACTACCTCTACAAGATGTGCTTTTTATAACGATCAGGCTTATATAAGCACGATTATAAGCAAAAATATGCTTACATTTCTGATAAAAACAAACTGCCACAATGTCATGTGAGCGATAATAGGGTGTTGTCTGCTTTGCTTTGCTTTCCATATGTTACATTCAAGCGGCTTTATATGAGGGTATTAAAACTAATTGATACAACACCAGTTGGATAAGATTATTGCCATTTTGGGATGACTTATGTGTATCGCTTTTTAAATTTAGTTTTTATATTTATTATATATATGAATTATGGTTGTGATTCATAATCTCCTTTTGCATTTTATTGACATGCAAGAGTGTCTAGGTGAACTACTGTAGTTATGTTCAACATTGTTTGTTGGCGAAATAACAATTGAAATAAAAGGCTACCTATATAGTTTTGTAGGATATGATGAATATTTGATAAAAACTCACGATGCGAAAACAATCTTAGAAGAAAGAGTATTTTATTTTTGCCAGAAACAAACATAAAAGAGTGAACTTTCATATTTTTTTGTGCTAAATATGGAAATAGAAAGCAATAAGAGAAAGACAAGCTGTGGCACACTGTCCCTGGACAGTCTTGTATATTCTCATCCCGTTATAATTATTGCCTGTAAATAAGCGGCGTAACTCAGTTTTCTTCTAGTTTCCTTACTCATTTCTGTTTCATTTCTAGTTCTATTGACATCGTCTGTAACAACAGAGAAATACAAACAATCATATTGATTTTGTTTTACCTTTTCTGTTTTCGTTCATTTAACAAATCATTCTATCAGTGCGACCTCACCCTATTTGCATCCACTGCTATAATATCTGATTATATAAAAGGTTTTAATGGTTCACTGGTCGTTACTTTGAGGTTAAATACTGGCGCTATTGAAGTTTTATATATCTTTATTGGATTATTATTGGCAGTATAGTAGTTTCCTTAATCCCATTCTCTTAAATAATTTACCCTTAGCAAACATTGAAAACATGCTCATTGACATGGAATTTGAAGAATCTTGGAAATCTTAATTTTTCTTTTTTGTTTTCAACAACCATTATCGTGACTCCGATACCGATTTTCAGGATCAGCATTCTGTTTCTGTAAATTATTCAGTCATCAGGTTTGCATTAGACCACATAGACTATTCAATGAGTTTTGACCTTTTGAGGGGGAGTAGGGTCTATTTAGAATCTCAGACTCAGGGGATAACCATTTTGACCCAAAGACAACTCGTTGTCCAGAGTCTGCAGTCACATTCGTTCTGAGACTGCAATTAGGTTTGAGGTCAATTGGCCATTGGTTTTCTCTTCTTTTCGTTCGCCAATTGGTCATGCTTGTCTCAGCAAATTGCCTCTGCTTCCTCATCATGCCATTGTATTGTTAGCTATTCTTTTGTTAACCTAGAACTAGGTGACATCAATCGTCCATATTCATTCTGTAGTTCCATTTATTTGCTCGATTGAAGTAATCTGTCCACTAAGTAAAGAACAAAATGATCATGTTTGAGGAGATAATCCGAGATTCAGTTGAAATTTAACTATATTGCAAAGTTCTTCACCTATTGAAAAAATAAGGGTATATTTACATTGCGGATGTAGGAACACTCCCCCCAATGAACATTCACC
>LQRL01177832.1:16988-30912 GCA_001703475.1 Hydroides elegans | reverse complement strand
TAGGCTCTGTGAATATTCTATATTAAGCCCTTGTATTGAATAATTATATAATTATGAGACAAATTGGTAATTATACATCGGTTAAGATCGACCACTAATCCATTAACTGCGAGCAGAATGTTTTTGCCTTATAAATGTACTATTTGAAGTGGTTAAAGCGTAGATTCGATCTTGATAAAAACTCTATGAAGACTCTACAATGAATAAGCAAACAAATATAAGATATGTAAATGATTATACCTTGATTGAGCGTTATTATTTGATGGCCACACAAAATTGGTTTTTATAAAGCGTTAGGATGTGTATTTATTAACTTATTAATTGAATATATTGATTCTTTCCATTTTTGCTGATTTAGCACATGCCTTAAGCAACCTTTATAATATATCCCACGTGTGTTTAACCTCCTAAACAACAGAACGGTTAAGATATAACACAGAAACATACTGTTCGCCACAAATGGATTAGTGGTCGATCTTAACCGAGGTATAATCGATAATTTGTCAAATAATTATATAATTATTCATTACAAGGGCTTAATATAGAATATTCACAGAGCCTACCCTCAAATCGCTACAAAACAGTTCATATATGACGCCAAAACACACTATTTTCAGTAAAAGGATGAGTGGACGATCTCTACCACGTGTTACTTAAAACGGCATAACTGTCTTATTTCTTTATGAATTATAACAACATTTCGCATTTATATTCAGGAGATATGAAGCTGAATTCCAAAGCACAATTCTGCCTTATCCCACTCGGCAAAGGTTGGTCCTATTCCCGTCCGTAAGACGTCATTTACGCACGTCCGTTCTTGGTCCTTCATTGAGCCCAGGTGAAAGTTTGCCGGACGTATATTTTTAGACGTCGTTCAACCGTCAATATCTGACACCGAGAGGACGTTCAGTGAAAGACGTCCGCTAAGAACTAAAATGCGACGTCCCAAAGAGGTCCGCATTTCGTCATGTATGAATGTTTTAGGGACGTCATTTTTCTGACGTTATTTAAATTGCCCGTCCATTATTATTTAATAATCTATTATATATATTTCTTATAAATATCATATATATACATTTTTGGCAAAAATGATAGATATTAAACTGAACCATATTATTCCTATTCGAAAGCGACAATTATCAAACTCAAAACTGTCCAAAATCCAAATTTGCATTTTTTCGAGGGGTATTCGCAATGCTATTTGACAGTAAGTTTAATTCGTAAGTTGATCTTTTAATGGGGTCCTTGTAACGTCGAATCACGTCGCGACCATGATATAATGTCCATACAACGTCATATTGCGACGTGAAGGTCACGTCATTTTTACAACGTCACAAGGACGACTTTAGTAACACGTCGCGACAACGTCTAATTAGCGACGTTATACGGACATGTTTATTAGTCTCGTCATAAAAACACGTCGTTAACCCGTCATTTAAAGGCAATGATGGGACGTCTCATATTTTACATCGTAGCGACGTCTTATTTGCGTCGCGGACGTCGGGACGTAAAACTACGTAATCAGGACGTTCTTAGGAAGTTGTTTGCCGAGTGGGATATAGTATGTTTTCTTTGAAAGATCGTCAATTGAATTTGAAAGTAGGCGATTTTTTTCGCAGTAAAAGGATTAGTAGGTCTAATACTTGAATCATACCTACACTTATCTTTCACTTCTACACTGTGTTTATTGATTAGAGGTTGAGCGTGAGACAAACAGTGGGGCCTAAAATAGCAGCATAGCAACTCATAGTGTACACATGCATATGTGTGCCAACTATCTGAAGATATACATGTGCCATTATGCCTTCCCTACCATTAGTCTGTTTTCTACCAAATGCATTTTGCCAATATGTCCTCCCCAGCACTGCTCCACGATTATGTCCTCTATGTCCTTCCCAACTATACCAATATTTGTTCAACATATCTTTAACAACTTATCATAAACTAAATAGAAAGAACATAACAAAATACTAACTAGATAAAACTATTTATTTTTAAATCCTATCATATTTTTATTAAAAACAATTAAAGGTTATATACACATAGCTATTTAGGACCCGTTAACATTCACATAAGAAAAGACGCAATAGTCTTATCAAAGCTAGAAATATCAACGCAACATTTGTATAAAAACATAGCAATTTAACCCTTATGTTCATGCAAAAAAGCGCTTTTTGAAAACTATATTATTAGTGCACTTTTTTGCGACAACACGACTTTGCCATGAAAATACATACCATCTTGATATTTTTTGTCATATTATATACCAGATCCTTTCATAACAAACATGCTGAGGGGAGGGGGGGTGTTGGTAGGTTCGGGATTCGTACAATTTCTTATCACTCACAAATTCCGTTACAAGACATGGGACAAAGGAGAGAAGTAGCTAAGCATCCAAAATTCAACAGAAGATAATAATAACGATGATATTCAGGAAAGGTACCCCACGCCCTGATTTTTTTAAAGTGTTAACTTGATATAAAATAGCTTAAAACTTTGAAATATACAATATATAATCAGCTTTCGATAAATGCAATTTAAAAAAAAGGTGTTCCTATTTTTGCAAATGGATGACCCCATTTCGCTTATCTATATAGCTAAAATCGGGAGAAGAACAAATTTTATGAGAAATGAAACTCGAAAATATGATCTTAATCATTATAGTCAAACAATATTTTACCTTTGATTTTGAGCGCTAGCTAAGACGAGTAAAACACGATCGAACTGTATTATTGACATTTATAAGTTTTGATATAGTCATTTGACACAAAACCCCTTCAACATGTTCACAACAACTTAAAAGGACGTCCTCGAAACGGAGACGTCTCCGTTTCAGGAGACGTCCTCGACCTGCTTACATTGCGAACAAACAGATATTTTGAGTAACTGAGTGTCAACTGCTCGTGTTCACACAATGTTTTTTTTTTCCAATAAGTAAAACAATGCACATATGAGAATTCATATGAATTATAGCAAAAAACTACCGGACGAATTAACGACATACCTCAATACTGTTAAGTTGCTCACAATGATCTCTTGGCGCCATTTCGAGACAGACGGTCATCACATAATTTGGCACTTAAACAATCAACCGCTCAATCACCCCGGCGATGACCGCTGTTGCGCAGACTTGATATAAATATTTCCGCAGATTGTCACATAAGAACATATCGAACCATTTAGATTACAATCGTATATACGCATAGTTTATCATTTTGTTATTTCGAATTTGTGAAAGAACAATATTGAAAATGAATTCGTCGATCGTGGTTGCGTTTTGCTGTTTCGTTGTCATGGCAATTGCGAATGTACATGCTGGTTTTCGCGGATATGGTGGATATGAAGACAATCGTGGAAGCTATGGTAAATTCGGTTATGGATTTAGGCGCTCAGACAAAGGTGAGTGAAATTGGTTGAATTTGGGCTTTTTAGTATAATCACGATTCCAAATTGACTAGATTTATTAATCTTGTCAAGACAGCAACACACGACACAGTTTTGAAATAGTTTTGTGAAGCTGGAAAATGATACAAAATGATTTTATACAAACGGCTCAGAAGTACCTAATATTATATATATTTTTAAATTGTGTGTGGTCAGTTTAGTTAAGTCAGCAAACCTTATTGCTAGATTAGAAGATATAATGCATACCCTTTGGCCACAATTTTATATCATCACATAGTCAACCAACAATAGAAAATAACTGAATAAAAATGATTAACAACTTTGGTGATTTCAAATAATTTGATGTCGAATTGATAATCAACTAAAATAATTAGGTAATTCTCACATCTGCAACCCGAAAAGTTTTTTTTTTTTTGTTGCTGAAAATTTGCAAGTTGGAATTCGATCGGGAACACTTTTTGTGAGCAACAGCTCGTCCTCAAATAATCTAATCATGCTCTTTCATAAACAAAAAAAAGCAATGCCATATAAATTCAATAAATCATTTTCAAATATTAAGCATAAAGTGGAAATATAATTATATAGAAAAAAACTATATACGCACTTTATCCGATTGCGATATTGAATAGATTTTTCATTGTTATAATAATTCTTACTTTTCATCTAACAAATGAATGTTCGTAGATGTCTTATCTATGACATTTTATATATCATATTCATAAATTCAATGGTTACAAAACTATATATTAATTATGTGTTATTAATAAAGTTATGATACAAAACTCAAAGCTGGCAGGTTGCTCCATATCAATTATTGTAGAATTCTATGTTTGTTCTTTTTAGAAATCATGTTGAGTATATGTTATCCGACGTATCATCATAATTAATTACCCATAGACATCTCAGTATACAGGTATAAGGTCATGTACATGGCATATGACGAAAATCGTGTTACGTCGTGTCAAAAATCATGTGACGTCGCAAAGTTAATTTGCACATGACAACTTTTTTGTCGAAAGAAACCAAACTCTTTGTTCGAAATCAAACTATATTTTATTAATCCCGCTTTTTATGCACAGGTATCGAAGCCGTGTACAACAACGCTGCCCGCCAGGTGCGCGTCAATCACGTCGCTGAACACGTGGGCGCCAGCAGCGGAACCGCCCGTTTCTATGGCGTCCCTGGCACCGGAAATTACTTCCCTAACGACCGCTACGGTCCACATAGAGGCTACTAAGTCATGAATCATTTAGGACGTTGTGTTGCGACTGAAGTTTGTTTATTAATAGATGAATAAACAAAGTCTTGATTTTTATGTAGTTATTTATGATGAATTTTAGGAAATTATTACATACGTTGATGATATGTGATGTGATATGAATGTGATCCTCAATAAATGGTTAAATCTTAGTGAACAGAATGTTATAAAATATGTGCTTTGAATAATAATGATAACAATATATTCATAAATAGGTAAGCAATTCAAATGCGATAGGCCTGTCCTTTTAATTGTTCAAATACGACGGATTGTCGAGGGTTGAATAATGGATGAGCGATCAAATAAATAACCGATCAAACAAGTATAACTTGAAATATTCGTGGAGATACTTATCAATAATTTTATATTTGTTAAATGATATTAACCTCAGTATCATTTGGTTCATATATTTTTAATTGTCAGATGCATTTGATAAATCATGAATTTAATATAATAACGCCGCATTTAAATGTGAATGATCGAGAGAGCGACTAGGAATTAGGTATGCGAAACTAGTATTAAGTATTACGTTTTTAGCAAATGTGATAAAAGTGTTTGTTCTATTGTCAAAAATAATAAAACGATAAACTGAAACTTCTGAATAGAATGTATTTTATTCATGATAAATATGATCGACATTTCTATTAGCTTCTTTTGTTTAAAAAAATCATCATTTGTTCAAACTCATTAAGATACTACAAAATCTCTAGAATTGTTAAACTTTTGAAGAAGGGCACTCCACGACATATTTTTCAAAAAGTTGTAAAATCGACTTAGACCAACATAACAATTACGAAGAACAGCAAAAAAATTTTTTTGAACATTTAAATTGTTCAAAAAGGTGTTCCTTTTTTCCAAGCCAGCTGGACTGTTTCTCCTTTCTAGCCAGCTTTGAACAGAAAAGGAGCACCTTTTGCGAAAATCGAAATGTTGAATATCACCTAATTACGTATCATATCTTGCAAATAACAGTTTATTACACTATTCCAAGCAAGATTAATCAATTTCAGAATAATTATTCTCATTGCTTATTGTGAAAATTAAGAAAATTATCAAAAAAGGTGTTCCTCAAACCGCTCAAATCTCCAAGCTAGAATGAATTTTCTCTAAAGTTCCAAGCCAGCTGGAAATTGGTGGGGAACAGCTTTATTTTGGGGAACAGCTCATGAGGTGCTCATCTTTGAACAATACACATATGTGCATTTTAACAACATAAAATTAGTATTGTATCCATTTTAAAATAGTACATCGTTTTGCCATACGATGAATAATTTACTAACAAGACGGAAATGTCCCATTGTATATTTCATTTTAAGACGCCTCACCATCACCATTATCCTTTTGCACCACCATTCTCATTCGCGCCTTCTCCCTCACAAACTGCTTTGCATCCAACTCAAGCACGGTAACCTCAGATCGGCTCAGTTCAGTGGTCACAGACACATATACTGCAAGAATCGGAAAGAGCACCGCTAAGTTGGCACCTACAATACCGGTGTCGTCCAAATCAAATGTAAAATTAGGCCACTGCTGAGTCAGCAAAATCGCATACAAGACGAGTAGCAGACCGAAACTGAGAAGTAGTTTAACGATGATTTCCAGGATCTTCTTGCGAGCCCGAGGACCGTAGAACTCGTCGAATTCGTCACGTGGTATCGAAGCGGTGTCTCCACTGGTTTCTACCATGGAGGGATCGATTTCGCGATAAGCTGTAAGCATGCTGGCTTTGGCCTCGATGCTGAAGTTGTCTAGGGGCTTGAATGCACTGAAGATGTATGCAATCACCACTACAGCAGGAAGAATGAATAAGACAAGACCATCCAGGTTAACCCATACAAGTGCGCTTCAATGAGTTGTCCGAAAAATTCCTAGTTTTGAAATTCATTTCATCACAATTTTGTTATTCCTTGATGGATAATTTTTATTTTTACACATAATCTCTATGAATATCTTAGCAACATAAAAACGGAAGATAACTTTAAATAGTTTTTATTTTGATTAAGATACGAAGGTGTATTTGAACCCTACCACGGGAAAATGGCGCTTCAATGCTTTGTCCTATTTCCAAAAAATAGATTTAATGATACGTTTAATTGTTAAAACATGTTAATTTACTATTGATACATGTTCTAAAACCAATCACTATTGATGTTATATCGGAATGAAAACATTTCTAGCTCTATTTGAATGATGAATATAAGCAAGATTCATCTTATTTTTTTTAACATATACACAAATGCATTTATACTTTTAAATCAATTAATGTGCATATTTTATTAGTTCATTTGATAACATATACACTGAATAAAAAACGTCAAACTGACCACTTGCATAGTGACTGTTTGCATGGTTATGTAGGGCCGCATAAATTTCATGTATGGGCATGAAATATGCAACGGGTACTTGTCGCGTAGCAACCCTCTCTATGGTAATATAGGGGCACATAAAATCGAAAGCGCTGTACTCGTCGCTTCTCGACGGATGTTTTAGCTATATATAAACCCATACTTTGGTTATATAAAACACATAAATAACGTTCAAAATAAAACTGTCGAAATGTAGCAAAAAGTACCAGCCCAACCGCATTTATAATATTGATGAGATATGGTTCACTCCCAATGCATAAAAGTCAATAATACGTCACTGGTGTTTGGATTTAGAACATGTATCAATAGTAAACTAACATGTTTTAACAATCAAACGTATCATTAAATCTATTTTTTGAAAATAGGACAAAGCATTGAAGCGCCATTTTCCCGTGGTAGGGTTCAAATACACCTTCGTATCTTAATTAAAATACAAACTATGTAAAGATATCTTCCGTTTTTATGTTGCTAAGATATTCATATAAATAATGTGTAAAAATCAAAATTATCCATCTAGGAATAACAAAACTGTGATGAAATGAATTTCAAAACTATGAATTTTTCGGACAACTCATTGAAGCGCACTTGTAAGGCAAAGGCGAGATCATAAACGCTATATGTGAAATATAATAGACCAATGAAGATAACCCATATTGTAAGCAAGAGACCAAGGATTACTGAGACAGTGGTTGAGAGGGGACCCCAATACCATTTATGGAGCACCTTTATAGTGTTTTCCGTCATTATCACAACTTTCTTCACAAATGGACTTTTGATTTCTTCTTCTTCCTCCTCATCTTTTTCTGTCTCTATCTGTTCTCTGGATATCTCTTCAGCGTGTTTCTTTTCTCCATCTATCGCTTCATTTAATACGTCTTTGATGTCTTCATCCTGCTTTGCTGCTTTGTTCCCTGAACTAGGAAGGATATCTTCAAGTTTCACTTTGGTGCTGGTAGAATCCCTTGTTGAAGCACCAGTACCTTTAGATTCAGTCTTAACATGCGAGGGCTTCTCAGTATTAAACCCGATTGAATGCAACTTTTCGAGTTCAACTGGAATAATTGTATCTAAAGTCGCATTAGCTTTATCGCCGGTCATAGCCACTTCTTCGTTAACATCAGACATGAAATGGTTAATATCGGTTTTCTTTGCATCGTCTTCAAAAGCACTATTATATTTCTCCAGTTGTTTTGTTCCATCGATATTCTCCTTTTCGATATCTTTCTTTTTGCTGTTTTCCTTGCTACTTTTCGTTTTGGAGCGTGGAATATTAAGAGCATTGAGATACAGCAGAAATGCTATAACCGGGATGCTTAATGTATAAATCAATTCAAAACGCACATAGGTACGCAACCCATCAGATGTACCATCGGCATACAGCCAACCCAAGTGACCAATCACGTTAACGAAAATCTCCTCATCATTACGGAGCGAATCTATAGACTCCAGGTTAGAATAGAAATATAATGAGAATCCCACATATCCATAGAATAGACCAAATAATAAAATGAAAATGCCAGCCTGAACAAGAAAGGAAACCACCTTCTGGATTCTTCGAGGAATGCCAAGTGTAAGGAATTTATCGGTTTGTTTGCTTGGAACAAAGACTCGATCCCCTACATTCAAAGAATCAGTCATCTGTCTCATCTTCTTAACCTGTAATTATCAGATAAAAGATCTACATTAATTGATATATGATTTATATAAATAAATATATGTAATAGTAAAATTTATAGTCTCAAAATTCGTCTTAATTATTAGTTCCAGATGATGAATAGCAACATAAATAATGACTCTGTATAAACATATTGGACTTTCAACCAATCCGATACTTCTGAATACATTGCAATCAATTTTATCAGCCGTTCCCAAGTTGAACAAATAACACATGTGAAAATAAACCTACAATAAAAAGAATAAATCAAACAAAACGTGGTTTGAAACGTTAATTGGCCTCTTGAAGCCTTCAATACTGAATTTCATTACTTACGCCATCCAACCGCAGTATATCATCCGTCATGCCTTGCACCGCAGCCGCATTTCCGCTTTTGAGACATAGCTGCACCGCTTTGAATAGAACAATAATGAGGATGAAGACGACGATGCCGAGGCTGACGGCGTATGTGAGGAACCAACCACTGCTGCTCGAGGAGTTGCATGTTAACAGGTGGGTTTCATCGTCTTCTGTGCAGCACCTAGTGGAACAGATTCGGAAACGAGGATTAATATGACAATGAATGACACAGAGCGAACTGGAAACAAGATTTGTATGGCAATTCATATTAATGGCCATCGATAATACCCAAGTGGTCGTGATTCTATTACAAGCAATTATAGCTTCATGCATGCAATATCAAGGATTAAAATATAAAACAGGCGAGGAGCTTATTTCGAAAAGAATGATCCTCGATATGATTTAATTTTATTATTTTGTTACAAATGTATTTTCATATCATCACATTTGTATACGTTCGTCCTTTTAAATCTTCTAATATAAAAAGTAGTGCTTACGCACCTATATCCAACACCATCTTGGCGAGTGGTGATGGCGAAAAAGAAGTGCGTGAATGTGTAGGCACTGCGACAAACCATCTCATCGTCACTCGTCAACCGGGGAAGACCCACCGAGACCACATCGCGCAGGATGGCATTACCCACCTATTTCCACAGAAGGGAATCACTCAAAATTTGCTGATTTATACTAAATGACCGAAAAATGTATGTTGAAAAAAAAATTTAAAGGTGACGCATGAATAGTTTAAACTATAGATATTTCTGACATTTTACGGATTCATAGCCAAATATAGACGTTTGTGGTTCTAAGATAAGAACCTCTAAACATCCACTAAGATAAAAAAATATGAAATAATATAAGTCATGATTAATATAAGATTGTAATGAAATGCCATGGTCACCGTAGTGATCGCGGTTTCCCCTGGCAACAGTTCCAGGCATCCGGGCGTCTCCTCTTGCAGCACGAGTTCCATGTCCTCAGTGCGCAGGCGCAAGACGTAGAGAGTCAGGAGGTCGTGGTCCAACGGTTGCCGAAGCAAATAACTGTATAAAAAACATAGCCTTTAAAATCGAAAGCATAACAAGCATTTAGATAGGAAGTAGACGGATAAGTATGAACAAAGAACAATTATATTGATAGCAACCAATCACGGATAAACATGTTTTTTTTTCTATGATTACATTTTGCTATGTTTTAAATGAAATTGAAAGTGATCATATTGAAATTAGAGAGTACGTTACATTACTTGTCCTTTGTCAGCGCCCAGAGCCATTTATCTGGAAGAAATGTATGCTGATCACGCACCGCCAACTCTTTCGTCTCATCCGTCGATTCGCGTACACGAATATCAAACCTGACAAGTACGCGGTTCCCATCTCGTTTTCGACGGAAATCGTGACTAACTGTCGCCGACCGCTCAACTGTTATATTACAATCCGAAGAGACAATGCTTGTCAAAAGCATAAAATTAGAAATTAAAAAGAATAAGTATAGTTTGTTTGAATTCATGTCTGTTGATAAACACAATCTGGTAGTGTATACTTTATTATCCGGTTTTTATTTTAGAAAATGAGTTTATTTGAATAAATCCATATAACCCATTCAGTCACCTCCGCAGATGTTATAGGGATACTGAGTGGAATTTGTGTTTTTATGATTTATTATTTATCAAATGGATGATTTTGTTGAGGAATGATAAATATCATTTAATATTTTAAACAGTAAAGGAATTAAATAAAGATATATAGTTGTACATAGACCAGACTGAAACGGAAGTATATTATAATTAAATTATAAATTTGTGTGATGTTATCATTTTCATATGTAATGTTACAAACAAAAAGAAACAATAATTGGTATTTTGGATGAGATGTGTTTGATTTGCTTTTTCAAGTTACGTTATTGATTGTGTGCTTGGAGGTAATTTTCGTGATACTAAATAATTTTAATTTTATGTTTTATTGAGAAAAGGAGAATATTGCATGCCTTAATAGTTTTACATGTATTCAGAATCACCTAAATGGACTAACATTTCTACTAATCACATGTTCACCCTCAGTTTTCTAGTTAATCTTGAAATAATCACGCAGAAAGCAGTTTCTCTTGTGTAAAATATTATTTTTTGTAGTAGAGTCTACATTGTAGTTCAATCTCTATTTTATAAGTTTTAATATATTTTCATGTTTTATATTTAGAATTCCATTGATAGTTTAAATGTATGTACTAAAGTTTGAATTATGATACAAAATAATGCCAGGAAATGATTTTCACAATGATTTCCAAGTGCTTTTGAAATCGTATAGACGGATGATTCAGAACTCGGCATCGAAAAAAGCGAAATTGTGAGATATGGGCAATATTCAAGATGGTTTTTTGCCTTTAAAATTATGATTAATACATCAAATCACACATAAATATGTCTTCTATCAATCTATTGAAAATAGATTTGATCCAAATACTAAGTTGTTGGAAATATGGCATTTAGTAACACCACCTATTGACTTAGGCGTTTCAGAACTCGGCACTTTCTATATATTTATAGTAATTAACGATACTTTGAGATTATGTTGGGTATGATTCATTGTTATTTTATAAATATTCTATTACAAAAATGTATGTGAAATTTTGTGTACCTTCCTTTATTCTCAAGCACTGTTATAGTATGTTTTGTTATTGTGATGAATGTTATACGAAATGGCGAAACAAGCAATTTATACCACACCATTATACATGTGCAAGAGACTGATCTGCAATTTAGTATAAGCAAATTAATTATTCAATGCCAGATTTTTCCTTGATTGCTCATATTTTATTTTGTTAAAATGTTGGTGAATTTCCTAGCTATATATCACAATCAAAGGATAAGACAAATATTATTAGATCAATTTCATTTTTTTTAAACCAACATTTTGATCGAATAGTTATCGACATCTATTTTACAATAAAGAATGTGTGACCAAACATCCTGTTTTGATATATTATCATATATAACAAGTTCATAATTATTTCTCTTGAAACCCTTTACAATTTATGTTTGATTCTCAATATTGAAACTGATGGGTGGTGTTGCCAAATGAAATATATCGGACATTTACGGAGGCATCGAATAAACTTCCCTTAAGAGAATATCCATAAAAAAATATATTTAATTATACCGAATATAATCTCAAAGTATCGTTAATTACTATTGATACATAGAAAGTGCCGAGTTCTGAAACGCCTTAATCGATGGGTGTTGTTTTAAAATGACATCTATCTCCCAAATTATTGTTTTAACCATGACTATTTCAAATTCATTCATAAAGAACATATTTATGTGTGGTTTGAAATAGTTATCATATTTTTCAATAGAGTAGAAGTATCTTGAATATGTGTCATAACATAAAATATCGCTTTTTTCGATGCCGAGTTCTGAATCATCGTTCTATCGATAAATTTTAAATTATATGTTCAAGAACTCGTTGAAATTCGAATATCGTTCATTTTCAAAACCGTATAACTAGCCGTCAGAAACTAGCTATATCGGAATACACAAATATGTTCGATTTATTTTGATTTATTGAACATGAATGAGTATTAGATGAGTATCAAACGTCTACGAATACATATTATTATATAATGCATCCACATATATGAATTCAATTGCTCTTGCGGGAGAGAGAAGTTTGCAGTGATGCATGCCGGGATAACTGGGATGATCCATGTCTGTGATGAAATTCTGCGACTGGATCATAAGCTCGTCACCTTGAAGGAAAGCAAACAATTATGGAAATGAACAGTCACCTTTTGCCATGAATACTCGCTCAGTGTCAACATCTAATCAAATATAGTTGCAATGTATATTTTACAAAATCTTATAGTTTTAGTTAACGATGGATGGTAACGTCCTTATAGAAGCTACAGTAACCATAATATCTTGCTGGTAAGGTAAGAACAAATCTTACCATCATAGTCAAACACCAGCTCAGCTGCCAACCACTGAGCGTCGGTCGTTAAGTATTCATCTTGAAGAAATTGTACACTTATATTGCGACTGAGATATCGCTCTTGCTGAAGTTCGGGCACCAGCTCATTCCAGACCCAGTCGAAAGCAGCCTGGGAAAATAATGATTAATCAATGATAAAGTTGGTTGAGTAAATCCATCAGATGACACACAAACATTATTGATCGTGCAAATATCGGATGAAAAGTGATATAATTATTGTCAAATACCATTAAACTTTATATTAGTTTCAAGGCTATTTATATACACGATGCTATTTTAGAAAACAAATCCGCATCACAACTATATATATATTTCAATCTAAACTGGCAATAGTTACCGCATTGACATCCCGACACACTACTTCAGGATCATTCGCCTTGAGATTGTCCTTAGTGATGGCATCCGTTATGGCCTCGCTGGTCTTTCCTCGGCTCTCTAGCATACATGCGGCTTGGTAAAGCCAGCAGTATGGATACCCACTGCAAAGCAGGGCAATTTATAGAAAGTAAAACGTTACTCAATAGCAATGTGTATTAAGATTAATAACATAAATTATTTCAATAAAAACATAATATAACATGATGTTGTACGTATTTCCAGCATGCTCACTTGCATGCCTGCCTAATCAATATCTAATCATTCTCGTTTTTTTTAAATATATTTCTATCATTCAATTCGCTATCTACACATACGATATCCATGCCGTTTTTGTTTTAGAAATCATGTTGAAAATAATACTTCATAAAATAACGTCAAACGTCAAATATTAATTATTTTGGAGAAAAACAGGAAACCGATGTCAGGACGAAATAAATTCATATTCCATTATAGTGAACCATCTACCTTAAGGCGGTATACGTGTAGACCACCATTGAGTCATCCAAATACTCAATAG
>LQRL01177827.1:99104-112111 GCA_001703475.1 Hydroides elegans | reverse complement strand
CCCTATATATTTCCCTATAACTGTATGCATTACTCGTGCAGTGATGAGCAAAAATGTGTCGGTGTACTTGAGCGACCCCGTTATGTCAACACTGGTATTATAGAGCATATTCGTTTGCATGCTGAAAATCCAGACAAAACTACTTATAAAACTGCCAACAGCCTTGTGAAACCGCGCTTTGTTTGTGTCGGTTGGATCGCGGGGAGAGCAAAGCTCTGCGCTGTGTCAGTCACCTTATTTGATTAGTTTGCATTAGCAGAGGCACTACTCAAATCCCAAACAAGGGGATGGCTCCATGGAGGTCTTCTCTGATTAGCATGCAGGGTTATACGGGCTTCTCGTTTTGCATATCTATGCCATGGTTTTTTTTGGACTAATCGAATTTTTTATCAGATTTTTTTTCTAATCACATTTTGCCGTAAATGTAGCCATTGCATAAGGCCATTACCGTAAGATTTTTTTCGACTGAGTTGACTGAACATGAGATTATAGTATTTCACTTCGACGCTTATTTAATTTACTTGTTGAAGAATCGTTGCGGTCTTATAGAATATGTAGGCTTATAACATCAAACTTGATAGGAGTAAAGGACATACCACTACACAATATGACTAAAGTGGGTATTTTTGTTATCCCTTCGCTCACTTTTTGTCAAATGCCAATATCTCCATCGCAAACCAAAATCTAGTAATAACATTATTTTTTATTGCTGCGAAAAAAATGACACCAAAACTTCTTCTCGAAAAAAATAATAATTCTTAAAGTATAATATAGAATTCTAGGCTATTTCTTCCTCATTAAAAAATCCCAAAATAGCAGCCGACGGGTCTAGACCGAGGCCAATACTGCGAGCGCGCATCGTCGAGATTCGTCAGCACGCGCTTATTATTCCGAGAATCTGTCGCACCTCATCATATCAAATTCTCTGCTCTAACTTCTCTGCAATTTTCCACTAAATCTGATCACATTCATAACCGGTTTTTAATGTTATTTGTGTTTTCTATGGTGATATAATTCAACTCAGCAGTTTCGGTTTTGAAGCGCTATGTATTGTAAGGATAAAAAAGTTAAATACACATCATGAAATCATGAGATATCATATTCTTTACGCATGCATTTTGTAAAAGTTCCGTGTCCGCTTGTCCAATTGGCGTCATTTCTTAGGTAACCTTTCTGTGCCTATATTTTGATGCGTGGTCTTCGTTTATTTTGATAATTTAACAAGAAATGTCATTTTCTTCAAATAGACAAAATGTGGGTTGCATAGGTTGTTGCACTGCATGTAATAATCTATTTGGCCGCAACACACATCTGTAAGATTCAATTTTCAATTGAGGTCGCTGACCGCTGACATCAAAATTGTGGTTTCCGGTTCCATTCACTAAGGAATATGACGTTTTCAGAAGACTTGCATTCAAGTTATATTTTCGAGTTATAATGGTTTTGTATTTACTCCGAATAAGGAACAAATGACTCCGAATTCAATGTTTTACATTATATTTTAGTTCAGTCAGCAAATTGTTAAAGAAATATCGATAAATATGAGCAATGGAAACTTGCTCGTTACACCAAACTGGATGTAACTTTGTCCGATAAGCCGCATAAAAGGACAGGTATAAATGAGCACTTCAGGTCATCGGGAAGGTGTAACCTTACGTAACCGGGCACTCGTCTAGACTGGCTGTCATTGAAACCCCTTAAGCCTTCTAATATTCATTTATTTTATTGCGTCGCTGTTAAAATCTGGCCTGCGATTTTTGCAAGGAATACAAAACAAATTGCAGTGACTTAGCGGCTATTTGTGCTTAAGTCGCTGGCTACAGGCATTGAATTAGTGTTATGTCCCGAGAAAATTAGGTCACATTCTTTCGTGAAGTTTTCTTCACGAGCTTTCCAGCTGGGTAAAAGCCTTTGAGATACAACCCACGAAAATATAAATGTCTGTAATTCTGTGTTTGTACAAGTAAACAGCACTTTGTATTGCTCCCAAAGAGTGTATGGTATGAGTCAAAACATACATATATATCTGACAAATTATTTGTTATCTCATTACATTAGCAGCGCCAGGGATCTCATACATTATTGCCTCTACTCATAGATATATGTTCTTCATTCTCCACCGTTGATGCACACAGAGTCATTAGCTCGATCCTGATTCCTCACCGTTGCCGTGGCACTGGTAATTATGATATAGCTACAGGAAGAACGCGTTTGTGTTTGCGTTTTTTTTTATTGCGGAAAAAGAAACGTGGGTACCGGTACGTATTTTTGTGATGCGTCTGAGAATGAGGTTTACTGTTTTGCAATGGCAAAAATTATACCAAAAAGCTTTGAAACATATTTATTCGGTTTCAAGCAACAGAAAACTGTTGTGACTGGTATTAAAAACAAATGGGCGAATTTACTTTTAAGTGCAAAACGGACATGCGTTGCAACGCAATGTTTATAACGAGATAAAAATATGATCTAAAAGCTCATCATATCATGGATAAAGTATTTTTTCCAAGCCAAGAAAAATTATACATTTCACCTATTTTGCACGATCCAGAACGCTAATAAATCTCCGTCATCCCCAATCCCCGCATACATAAGTCATTACGCACGCCTGAGCAGCCATGTGCTCATGCGTAACTATCTCAATGACCACAACTGCCCACTCTATGTGCACTTACGGCGACCCTGGACATAAAACATTATCCAGGCACGAGCCATACATCAAAGTGCACCTTGCGGCAGCTATGGTGGGGAAGAGGTCGCTGCTATGCATTGATGCGCTTTTGCAAAATTGAGCAATATAACTGTGCATAAAATTTGGGGAGCTGGCGGACGGGTGGACGCTACATATGACTATGCAAAATGGAATTGTTTAGTGTTGCCTCAGTTTCAATTTCGCTTTTTGGCAGTATCTCGACAGCGTTGAGTATCGCGTTGACATGCAAATGAGTAAACGTGATCGCCTGTGTCGAATATTTATTTCAGAGCTCAACGCGATTTACATGTGATTCGACAATCAATGAGGCCAAAAGAAAAAAACAACGCAAACTCAAGTGTTTGATCTGGAGGGTTGAGGTTGTATGCAAAGCTGCTATTTGCAGAGAACATAAATCCTCATGGTGTTATCCGGACGCGGACGCAATATATAACGTTTGCTTTTCCTTAAAAGTTGCAGTATTGGTATTAACGTCAATGAATCAATCATTGGAAAAGAGAAACCAAAGAAAGTGCTCTGCTGCAATGCGCAAAAAAGGGTGACTTTCATTAATTAGCTGCTTGGGACAAACACATGCGCCTGTTTGCTCTCGAAGACTGAAGGATCGAATCTCGACTGATTTGAGAAGGGAATTCAATCAATCTCATTACGTATTTCAATAAAAATGAATAGTAATTTTGATTTGGCCCATCCCTTAGCTTCGATATATCAAGAAAACATGGTTATTTCCCTCTTTAAGATCAGCGTCAAAATTCACAATTCACAATCTTCACCCATCCCTAAACCATGTTTTTAGCTTCCTGATCTTCAAGTGGTGTTTGCTCGGGCTGCGGCTATGGGTTCCAATGAGATATCAGCTTGCATAAATCGATGGCCCCCGCACCTTGTCCAAGCATGCGTGAAATTGACACGTCAGATAATGAGCCCCGTGCGTAAAGAAGCCCAAGAGAAGACGTGAGACGAGAGAGATTCGCCCAGATTAACCAGGAAACCAAGTTTTTTGTTTGTGCGTAGGCATTAACAAGATTGGATACATGCTCCTGTGAAGTATTGCTTTAAGTTTGGAGGGGGAAGTAGGGAGAAGGGTCTACGGACGAGTTTGCAATTTTTACTGACAAATTGTACATGTAAATCCGATTTTAAGAGTACATCCGACACCCTTACTTATTGAGGATTTCGAATATATGATGCATTTGAGTATATATCCGGATGATATTAACTCTAGAGAGGGACTGGTTACGGTTGGCTTGGCGCGTGTGTTTGGGCGGAATGATCTTCAGAATAAATGGCACTGCTTCTTCACGCACGCTGCACACTGGCATTTCATCTTACAAACTACAAGGGCTAATGGTTGCAAGAAGGCATTGCAAGAAGGCATCGCCTTTACTCAATGTCCGTAACCGAATGCACAAGTGGTGGAGGAATTACATATATACTTTTTGTGATCTTTGCACGGCGCTTTTAAATGTTCTTTATTCCACTGTTTGAAAAAGTCTTGAGAGAAATAAACCTCTTTTACCTGCAAATGTTTACAGAATCTTATAGACATTATATTTTACAAAACCTTATACAAATGAGCATCTGTGAATAAGGTGAGCACAGTTGCTTCGTCCAGCAAAATAAAATAGCAAGCATATAAAGCTTATATAAACACGACGCCAAGCGCCACCAACAATCCATGCGAACCGCGCGCCATAATGCAATAAATGGCGCGCATTTCCGTCAATAAGCATAAAAGTGTCAAAATAGTCCAAGACTCTTGAGCAATGCAACAAGACTCTTCACTTCTACAAGTAGATGATACGGGGGACACTTTGGGGGACATAGGGGAGCGAAGGAGGGAGAGGGTGGGAGTTAGGAAGGGGGAGTAGATAGTAAAGTGTGCTGCTAGCTCAAGTCTTCCCTCATGCCTATGCATATATGCATGATCACTCTCGTTCTTGTGGGCATTACAGCAAAAAGCCAATGCGATCAAAAGTACACACACAATTAATCAAGATATTGGCAACGGTATCCCCGCTCAAGTGTGTTTACAGAAGTCCTGCCGTATTGGCTTTCACTGCTGTTCCCCACCATGAGTGCCCATGAGTGGTTGTAATGTCGCAACAAAAAATGAAAGTGTCATGGCCTCCATCTTGTTTGACCTCGTGATCTCCTAGCTTTTCTATGTATTCTTTGGCTTTTTCCTCCATTGTATTTTTGAGGATCGAGGTGTCGACAAGGGTTTGTGGATGTCGTGCCCCCGGATTTCCCCTTCTTTTCCGGTATATGATGGCAATGACAAACAATAAAGCGTGTAGCGTCAACGTTGTGTCAATGGGACTATATGCTAATCCAGATATTGATCCAATTTATGGTAACCTTGACGAAGTGTAAATTAAATTTTGGTGCTGCAACGACCTTTCAACCTGACCTACTATTGAAATTTAATTTTGATGTCATGGCTAAAAGCGATTTCAAATGAGATGAAAAATGTCATGTTGACCTCAGTCAATATACTCTGTGACTTTTAATTAATTTTCCTTCTTAACTTTCTATAAGTTTGTAAAAGATTTTATTTAAAACAGAATTGTGTAAATATACATTCTTATATTAGGGAAGTTTTTCTATGATAGATATTTTCAATTAAGACTTATTTGCAATTACAATTTGTCTAATTTCAAAGGCATTTTTCTGCACCACAAACATAAGGAATTTCTTTTGAGGAATCCTTTTTAACACATGTTTCTTAAAGTGTGAATGAAATATCTCTAGGTCTACAACAAAGTACAAAAATCCATTTACTGCCTATCTACAATTTTATTGAAAATATCTAGGTAGGTCCTGAATATTTGTAAAAATGGCTATTTAGATTGTATTTATTTAAGATAGATTCAAGACCGTTTGTTGACGTCACAGCCTTAATCGCTTTTCATTCGCCATCTGCACTTCAAAGGTTTCAATCTCATCAGAACGGCGTTATATCAACATTTGGTTCGCGTGCGATATTTTCATTCTTCCAAGTTGCTACATGATGAAGAGTGCTTTATATCCAAAATAACAATGCAATGCCGCGGACAGCTCTACTAAAAAGGTAAGGCAATGATTTTCAGGGGGTCCAATCCCAGACACAATCCGTATTGAAAATGTGCATTCACGGTTAAAAGAAGCAACAAATGGTTGAAAAGATGTGACAGATTTCTACCAGGCAGGGCCAGGACCACACCGTGAGTCCCAGACACAAAACACAAAATCAAGAGGGTTGTTCTTTGGGTTTGTTCTATTGCGTGGAAAATATTAGTCGGTTTTGAAAACCTTGAATTATACAGCATGAGAAACAAAATATTAATAAAACGCTAGAGTTCTATGAAAGGTAACATCTCTATCATGGGTCGAAGTATATTCAGAGCAGGAAGACCAATATTCGGTGTAAGCGATAAATAAGAATATCATGATACATCTAGTTGACAAAGTTACTACCAACGTTTAAAACGTCGAAGATACGAACATCACCAATAAATCACACCCATCAAATAAATAACCAGGTGATACAACGCAAAGATTAGGGCCTTCACGATCAAGGGGCCACCAAGATATCAACCACCGTATATCACTCTCCTTCGGATTTGTTTTTCCCGCCAATTTAACCTTGACGACATTTGGCCGGGTGACACGCAGACGGTAATTGTCATGATTTACAACACTTTTCATTTGTACCCGAGTCGAGTGTCCAGCACTCCAGATCTGACATGACAACGGGTCTCCGAAAAAAAAGAAAAACACTTTTGGATTTCCCCAACGATAAGTGGGCAATCCGGTACGATACGGGGTATCACCGAAAGAGGCCATATAGTTCCCGTTGATAAGGAGCGATTCGCGTCAAATACGGGGAGGTTCCATGAGAGGTCATATAGTTTCGAATGGCACATGAACCACCGTGAGTGTCCTTAAGGCCCTTAACAATAAAAAGCAATCCAGTAGCATTGTATCTGACATTGGTTGCTACTCTTAAGGACGATGCGGGCGCTGAGTCAAATACGGGTACTGAAGGCAGGCCTGGCTCCGAAAGCGCGGTTCGATATAGGGAGTGTCCTTAAAAGGCACATTTAATTAAATCCTGGTACTTTAAAACCGTGTTGTGTTTTAAGGACACAGTAGTGCGTTCAAAATTTTGGAGTACCGTAATTTTCCGCGTATAATACGCACCCGCGTATAATACGCACCCCGACGTTTGCCCTAAAAGTGTTAAAATATCCATATTTCCGCGTATAATACGCACCCCGAGTTTGAAAATATTGTTGCTCCATTTTTTGCTATATTTTCGGTTTTGACCATATGAAATATACATCTTTATTATAGAAAATCCTCGTAGAATCGATTTTCAAGTATCGTAGAGATTTTTAATGTTAAACATGCGGCATTATGTTATTACAATTAACGCAAATGACAGACAGATACACTACTCAAGAAAAAATCCATATGAAAATATTCATGTCCGATGTTTCCGCGTATAATACGCACCCCGACTTTAGGCCTGATTTTCGAAGAAAATAATGCGTATTATACGCGGAAAATTACGGTAGTGGAAAAATGGTCGGTAGCCAGGTACAGGATTGTGTCCATATACGAGAAATAAATCAACCAGTCCCATCTCCCATCTTACTGTGAAAGCATCGCGTTAGGATGAGGGCTGTGTCTTTTGATGCAGCAATTCGCGATGCTTAATATAAAATGTATTATTGATAATAATTAATGGGACGCTGAAAAAAACTATGTTGAAAAAAAAATTGCTCCGTATTTCAGACACATATGGCATCCATCAGGACCTTAATCCGCCATTGACATTTTAATTATAATCACAAGTAGATGTTTCTTTTGGCCTTCATGTATCAAATGATATGAGTACCTACAATGAGGGTGTTTCCGTAAAACACTTTCACTCGCATCTTTTCTATGGAACACTAATGAACGCTTCCGTTCTAAAGGGTGCTAAATTGATTTTTCCACTGCTTCAACCAAAATAAAAATAATAAAGCGAACATTTTGTAGAGTGTCAAAAGATAACGATTTTGAGTTTCCACGTATGATGAATTTCTATAAACAGTTTTTTTTATTATAAGATGACACGTATAATTGGTAATATTTCCGCGGTTTTTGAAAAAGTAATTTTTAGTTAACCTTTTTTTTCGCTCAAAGAGAACACTTGCACTTCCCAGACCCAAGGCTGAAAGTATGTCTGAGAGCCATCAAGCAAAAATGGCTTCAGTGTTGATACATTTGCCCGTTACTTAACATGTTTTTATCATTATTTTAGTTCTATAGGCTTCTTATTTTCGGTAGGGGTTTTATGTGTTGAATTCTTAAGTTAATGACTTATTTATCAAGGTTTAATCTCTCGATAAAGAATAATTACTCGGCACTCTTCTATATGGCTGAATATATCATTATTATCCATATAACGAAAAAGTCAACGTTCGCTGTAAGCTGAAGTATTTACAACCCTCTTTTCAATTTTACAATGGCGCCAAATATGATGACTTTCTTCTTAAAGTTGATACTCGCCACACTTTTGTTATGATTATAAGACAGCTTATACCTCCTCCTCCTCGATCTTTTATGGTCTAATCTTTATGAGGTCATATCCTACTTTTTGTGGATGTCCATAAACGTGAATAGGGATTTTGAAGAGCCCCATTGAAAACAAATGGTCATAATTCGGTAAGGGTCAGTCCCAATTTTTAGTGGCCTTCTCTATGGAGGTGAAATAGCCCTTGGCCTTGTGCTTGATACCCCTCGAAATATATAAGGGGAGGAGTAGAGCAAACAATCGAATAACTTCCGTGCATTAATGAGTTAAGTTGATTTGAGCTGATTCAATTTCTCAACATTTTACGAAAAACAACCTTATGTTAACTTAAATGCGAAAATATGTATAGATGATCATATTTCGAAATATTTTGATAAACAAAAAATCCGAATTGTAATCAAATTTAAAAGACAACATTATGCCCATGGCAAAATCTAAAGTTAATCATTTTTGAAGTAAAAAAACAAATGAAAAAGGAGAAAAGAATTTAGGTCCGGAGCATTAAAAAATCTTAAGATATTCAGGCCAACATCTCAAAAGCGTTCCAATAACCTACATCCAGTGGCAAATGTGTTTCCTATATGTCTGAACTTTTCGTACCTATTTTGTTTTTACATTTCCTATAAATTCAATTTATATTTTATAATGAACAAAACTCCATTTCTTTTTCGTCCCATATGTTCCTGATTTTGATTCAATTGAAAATCGCTCTGAAGGGCCACTTCTAGCTGATTTTTTGGCAATGAATTTAATGATTATTCAAGATCATTTTAATGCTTATATCTTGACTTGGTAAAAATAGCAACCTTTTCTCATTAATTTCGAGACGAAGTGATATTCTTTGGCATAGATTCTAGTTATTGTTTATAAACGATAAGAAATCTGCAAAGATCACTTTATGGCAAACACTTCCGATTGATAAATATTCCGTAAATGTTCCTAATTTTCAAACTTTTTGAATATAATATTACCCCCACTAGCGTTTTGCGCGGAGTGAAAGGATTTTGATGACGACAACATACTCATAACATTTTGAGTTATGAAGAGATAATGATTACATACTTTCAACGAGTGAATGAAATCTTGCACCCGAAATTTAGGAACATCTTTCAGCAATAAAACATGCACCCTATCCACCACAATAAGCCTCCCTCCCCAAGCTTTTCACCATTATATATGTTTCTCCAAAACACATTTGAAGTTTATTTCATTTCAAAGCTAAAAAGAGGGTTATGAAATACCACCCTAATGAGTCTAATCCCCGATATTGATACAATATTCAGAGACACCTTATAAGTCATTGCAATTTGTCACTTTTGAGAAGCAGGAGGGGATTCTGCTGTATCAACAATTACATATCTAATGACAATGACCAGACATTAATATATCAGGAAACCCTTGAGCTTCAAGGCCGGTTGGATTAGTTCAATATGTCTGTACGGATTCGTCTGTATGCGAAACGGACCCAACATTAACCAATCTCATACCCCAACCATCCCCCCTCCCCTTTTTGCCCTTATTAAAAAACAATCGGGTTCCAAGGCCGGTTGGATTCTGGTAAACTGTATGTATATGTCTGTATGTACCCACCCTCTCCACACCCTCTCCGACCCCAACCCCCGCCCCTTCATATCCGTAATCGCAGAGTCTCCAAATTAGTACCATACCACAATTTACAAATTGACCTCTTAAAAGGATCGTCCAGACAGAGAAGCGATTAAAAGGTCCTTGCGCAGTTGATTTATTACACATATTGTTATATCCGAGCGCTAAATATGGAGTAGTAGATTAAGCTTCGCGGTATCTGGGGGATTGTCCTAAAGATGATAGATTGCCTTTTAGCGAGTCATATATATTAAGACGCAGTCGTGTTAAAATGACACGTTATTTGGTGACACGGATGATTTGTCAACGGTCGGAACACAACTTGAACTTCTGGTGTCTATAAAGCCGTTATTAAAGTATCCAGGAGTTTATCTCTGATGAACCCTGTGTCTCGTAAACTATCTTCGCGTAACAATTTTGAAAATGATTTATGAGTATTATCATAATGCCTGGTAGATCCAAGCGGGTTATCTAAAAGTCATTTGTTTCGCAGCAATTAATACTTTTTATCTCAAAGTGATTTTTGTTTATATATTTTTGTCTGTCCCAGATATAAGTTACGTTTTTTTTTCAAACCAATTTATTAAAGATCAAAATCTGACAGAGGGTCAATATCAAGTGCTGAAAATATTTTTGCAATATCATTCTCATGTGAATCACAAAGGGTGTTTATAATTGGAAAATTGCGAGATGATTCCTTATAAACTCCAAATAAGCATTCTTTTTAAAAACACTTTATCAAAATATGAAAATGTCTAATTTTTATCCTATTACATACCTTTCCAGGTGTGGGTCCCTGCACCTTGCCCACATTCCTAAACAAACATGGCGGCATGGGCGGCGGGTTGTACTTGATGACCTCCCGGAAGTTGGTCGGAAAGAAACATGGCGGAGGTTCCGGTTCCGGCGCATCTTTCTTCTTCCGCTTTTTCGAGGAGGAGGAAATACTGAATTTCTGCGCAGCTCTGTAATTAAATGAAAAATTAATTTATAGATTGGTTTTATCTACATAATATAGATTTAAATTTTGATATACATATTTTTCAATAATTTACCTAAATATCCATTATAAGAAAATAAGTTTTTGATTAGTTTATGTATATCAATTTAATTACATTTTGCAATACTTAAAAATATATATATAAGAAAAAATGATTTAATAAATTATATACAAATATATGTGCTGTTGCGTGATCTAGAACTAAATTTTATTCAATTTTAGATATAAATTTAAATTTGGAAAAAATATGATTAAAAGATGTATTGAAATTCCATTACATATTCATCGACTTGATGAACCTACTTAAAATTCAATTTGCAAATGTTCATTTCTGGTACGCAATCAAAAATTCACGCAACATCTTTAATTAACCCATATTTGATGTAATTTAAATGGCAACAAACACGTAACACTGACATCAATTAACCTTAAAGCCTTTAATTAAATGGTTTGCATTAAATAAGCTAGACTCGGGGTTGTTCTGGTCTACATTCCGTTAAAAAAAACGTTGCACACACTTTTTTTTTAAGTCAAAATTCTTGTAAATTGTCGCGTCAAAAGAGAACATTAATGCTACAGAGACTGTTCATGGTAAGAGTCAGGACCAATACCGATAGAATTCCCATAAATTGCTAACCCATGAGTCTAAATCATAAGCCAAAAAAAATATATTCCTCAACTTAAAGCGACACGGCCCAAGTCTAACCGAAAACCGAAACACATCGGCGGAATCCCTCTCGATCGCCCGGTTTGACGGGTGTTGTTTCGCAGCACGTGTGACGTGTTTACGTTGTGTGTACGGCGTGTTTACAAGCACAAGTCACTCCCTGGCAGTACATGGATGCACCAACAACATAGAGAGATCCAGATAATAGATCCAGAGAGATCCGGGCATGGATGCGCCCAGGAGCGGTCCCTTGATTGCTGTAGAGATCCTGATTACTAGAACAATCAGTGATTGAGAATTCCTGATTGTTTGAGCAAATCCATGGTGTTAAAAAATATACCGTCGGACTGGCTGGCGACTAACTGTGTTTAGATGTCCATATCCGAAGGTAAAATCCAGGTAATCAGCCTATCAGGGATGGGAAAGAGGAGCTTATTTCGTTCGTTAAGGGATAGCGGATGAGAATTACTATTTAGTCAGTGTTTGTGCAAAATGGTGAAATTAGTACTCAAGCTGAATGATTAGTAGTACCTCTTTAAGACAAAAAAAAAAAGAATGTCCCATGCATAGCGAATTCAAGAAAGGCGTGATTTAGCATCACCGCATTTTCGCATGTTGCGATGGAACTGCTATTATAAACGCGATTCATTAATTGTGATTTCATTAATGCAAGACTAATTATTAGCACTTTGAAGATAGCCGTTAACATTGTTATGCACTTAAGTGTGATATTGCAATGACACCCTGCTTATTGAAATAACTTGCATGGTTGTGCATGTTCCATCAATTTCCCTCAGACAGCTAAAGCATGCATACCCCTTTCTTTTTTTAGCTGTAGGCTATTGCAAGCTTATCCTTTCAATATTATCTTAAGATATATATTTTTGCTATGAGAAAATCTCACTTTTCACTTTCAAGTCCTTTAAAAAGCACCCGCGGTCATTTACCAAATGTAAACAGTCTGAGCTAAATCGCATATTTTTCTAAAGGTAAGTTATTAACCGAGCACCTCCCGCCCCTTTAAACTGAATAAACATGTTATTCTATTATTACAATTTATCAATATTTGATACTGCTTCAAAGCAAGTGACCACAAATGGATTAAACCCCTCTCACGGACGACGTATTTTTCCCCAAAATATTTTCAGCGATTCTAATCGCATTTTTCAGATCAGACGTCGCGATCAGAAACATGAAAGGGTCACGAATCAAAACAAAGCACAAAGCATGAAAAATAAACCACTTTCCACCTGAATTTGCATATAATTCATCAATACTAATGTTCAATGCGCTTTCAGGGACCGCTTAATATTTCAAGGCCCGTCCCGACCGCGTTATTCGATCGCCGCTCAACCCCTCCAAACTGTATTTGTAAAATTCATGATTAGTGACAATACAAATATTACTGTTGTCGGCTTAAATCACAGACAATCGGCCTAAATCAACTCTCCTTAGGGGC
>LQRL01177827.1:78092-93184 GCA_001703475.1 Hydroides elegans | reverse complement strand
AGAAATCGACAAGAACATTCATCCATCAAAACCAAAAATAAAAATTGAGATATCTAAAATGTCTCATATCAGAGCGTTCCAGCCTCGGGAACACCCTTTAACGTTCCATTCCTAGCAATCATTGGGTCGAGATAACGACAATACGTTAGGAAATGGCCACAAGGGAAGATCTTTCGAATCCTTTTCCCTAACCAATTTCAATTTCAATGTATTGTATTCGTTTCGATATGAGGGCTAGACGCGTGTTGGAGTTTCCAATAAGAAATACATTGGAAAACACGGTTTGCACTTGGAAAAACAAGAAAAAGCTTCCCGTATGCCAGACCCTAAATCCTGCATGAAGGTAGCAATTCAGATTGTCATTATTGTGTTTTATGGAAGCTCGATTGCCTTGGTATCAATCATATAACGTTGCATTTCGGGGTCTGCATGATAAACGTTATTGCCACACAGGTTGCATGACACCCGACGCACTTGACGGATTGGCCCCCGTTGAATATAAGCGATAATACATTGGTCAGGAACGAATATGCGAAGGGGGGGGGGTGTCTGGGCTGATGGACCAACATTTTTATATGTCGCTTCTTTTAACATTATGTTTTAGATAACACCATGCCGTCTAAATTTGCACTTTCTATAACTACACCTGCCCCTAATCACACTTGTTTTCCATTCTTTTGGGTCAAGATTACGCCCATCCCTAACCCTGGTGTTCCCTATCCACATACCCAGTCCTGCTTATCTAGGCCTTTTTATCGTTAATACGCATTTTTATGATGTAATTTATCATATATTAGACATTCAATTATGTATCATACATACATCATGCGCCTGTCAATTCGATGATTGCATTTTCATAGCATTCCCATATGTCGAGGGAATTCCGATAAATATACGCATGGCCATGACTTTGGAATAGGCATGAATTGTCAATTTGTAGTTACTCAATCGAAAGGTTCCGTGCACGGTGTCTCAGATTTAGCTGTATTACGCAACGAAAAAAACGTATGACAAAACAATTATATGTATAAAACATGTTTTTGCACAGGACTCTTGAATAAATTCGAGTTGCTAATAAACAATGACTCGCGCTCCGACGGGATGCCGACGCTTAAAAATGGTGTGAATGCAGTTCGTCAAATTTAATGGTGAAATACAGTTTCCACGCAATCGCTCAGCGCCACATACTCATATGTCTTGCAAAAATGCAAACGCTACCGACTCTTGCCTTGAAATTGAGTAAGAAAAATCAAAGTTGTTTTTTCTTTACAGAATACTTTCATGACAGAATGTTACAGTGGCTACCGTTTTTTACATGCTTCATAGACTCTAACTTGTAAGCCGATGAACAAAATCATTCATACGCTTAAATCGCGCAAGAATTATAGACAAAACTAACTTTAAGGTCATCTTAAACGCATTTGATGATTTCAACAAGTTTCAAGAGTGATCGTAATGGACATCCCCAGCAGTTATAGCCTAATAATCCCCTAAACACAAATATAATAGCTTTCCATAATTAAATAAACTTCAAAAGTGCACTTACATTGGTGAGATTCCCACGCTCATCATCTTGCTGTAAACCTTAGTTTCACTCTTCCTTTTTACAATATCCTTTTTGCACTAATCATTTGCACTAAAATAGTCACCACCAACACATTGGTCATATCCGCACTATTTTGTCATTATCCATAATAGCAACAATTATTATAACCTCCATGTATTTTGATTCCACTGAAAATAGTTTGACTAAAACAAAACCGACACGTTATCTGTGTTTTGCTCAGGAAGGGCCTCAATATAGTAATTTGTAAGCAAATTGCTAAGTGAATTCTCTGCCTCCGCTCGTCTCTCTTTTGATGACGGATAATTCTGACATTTGCTGGCAAAATTATAGCCGCAGTGTAATCAAAATCCTCAAAAACATCATCATGTTAAAAGAAGCCGATTTTGTCGCCCTTCTTCAAAGGCACTCTTCGGAGAAAATGTTGCGTGTGTATATTTTTATCACTTTTTAATCTCAAGATTGCGGCAGTATATTTTAGACATTACACATTTGCACTCACTCTCCTCTGGCCCCAATCTCCATTTTTCTAATTTGCACCCTTTTTTCGAGTTTGCCCTCTCTCTCCGTTTTTATGTATGTGGCTATTGCCGCGACTCTGTTGCTATACCGAGTGCGAACCCAAACACGTTCAAGGGGTCTCTCTGGTCGCGAACCCTAATTACATATAGTGGGCTACGTCATTCGGCGCTTAGGGTTGTCACGCGAAAACAAATGAAGAAAACGCTGTACATGTGAAAGCAAAATTGAATTCCATATAAAAGCGCTTCAACTTCAGTGTTCTTGAACTGTGAAGCCAAAACCACATCAATGACACAACGTATTCATAAACGCGCGGCTAAGAGCCTACTTTAGCTACTGCTCGAAAAAGTGCTCGACAAAAAGTGCAAAGTTGTGACAAAACCGGTAAAAACTACAGGAAAACGCTTCTTCTTATGGTAGCTAATTGTTTCCCTTTATTGATAAAATCATCGGTTATTTTTTATGGACGGATATCCCTTTATGTATTTTATGTTCGACAAAAGTGTCTGTTTTCTCGCCGTTTTATTGCGCTATTTCTCATGTAAAGATATATATGACGTTCATATAATCCTTGAGCACATATGATTTATAGGTGCTAAACCGTCATTCAAGAAACCGCAAACCGGACAAATTGTAACCCAAGTCCGCACACCTTTGAATTGTCACTTGGCTCGCAAACGAGACATAAATGTGACAAATTAAATTGCCTACACAAATCCGCGCAAACAATGGTAATGTCAAAGTGGATCCAGAGAGCTGATTCCTGAACAAATTAATCACTCAGTGTTGCGCAAACGTCATCATTATCCTTGGAAAAGTTGCTTTTTGGTTACATATGTTTTGACGCAATTTGCTGCTAAGTCCCTTTTTCGCTGCTTACATGTTTTCTCGTCCATTGCAAAGCGTAAAATACCATGTATTCATGACAACATCCGTTTGTCATCCTCTCGCAAGCACTGAGGGCGCACTCCGGATTGTACTCATTATCCGGAAGAATCTAATGTTTGATATACTTAATCCATTTCTTTATACTTTTAACCTTTTGATGTCATTTTTTGTGTCATATGTCCCACACTATCCAAAAGTGTCAAAGCAATATGGGCTTCCTTGCTCCAGTGCCTCTCCCCCTCTCTCCGAGCAAACCGCTCCCTTTCTCAGGGCCAATTCAGATACATCAGCAAGTAGTGAGCAAGTAGCTTGCTCGGCTACTCGCTGCACAAAAACCTTATCATTTTCTTTTTACCGTTCACATACTTTTGGAGCAAGCTACTCGCTAGCGAGTAGGGAGCAAGTGCTTGCTCTGCACTCGCTGCACAAGCCATGTTTTTAAATACTGAAGCCAACTCGCTAGCAAGCTGTCAGGAAAACGAGGTCAAAGCAATAAATTGTCCCTTTTGGTACTAGTACTCTGGATCTGCTACCGTGATAAAATTAGGTGTATTCGAGTTTCAACATTCTTGGACTCGCTCCCGTTTGTAATGTATGTGAACGGCAGAGCAAGTAAAACCCATTAAGCACTGGCAGCGAGCACTTGCTATGTGTAGCTTGCTAATGTATCTGAATGCTACCTCATAGAGTTGCTTCGGTAACTGACTCTTTTCGCCGTCACCAAACGACTCTTGCTCTTGCAACACAGTGAAGCAACAATTTACAGCTTTAGCTGCTGCTTTGGCCTTTTGCTGCTTGTTTGTCTCTGGAGAAGTGGTTTTGCTAAATACCGAAATACATGTATGAGGGTATTTTATGTATATATGAAAATGCTGCTGTTAAAAAGAAGCTATCTCAAAATGATTTGTGGTTTGGACTTTTTTGTCTCGTGCTGTTATTATCATGAATAATAAGTTGCTATTTTGGTGAGAAACTAAACGATATTTTTTAAACAGGCAGTTGCCGTAACAGCCTGGCTCTCTGACCAACGTATATTGTTTCTATTAATACAAACAACGACTGACAAAACACATGAACAATGCCCACGCAACATGATATAAGTAAGAAGGTAAGGTTTTACTCCGAGAGGATCCTTAACTGTCTACTGTAGTTATTTTTTCGTTACTCAAAATATTTAATCGTGTCACACTTTACTAAACTGTTCTGAAATATCAATAACATTGTGAAAAGACTATAACGAAAGCAGGAGCAGCCCAAAGGCGCAGCGTCGTGACGGTGCATAGGTGAGGCACAGTGAGCAACAAACACCATGTATCACATTCTCATAGCAGAATCGGTCGCCCTTGACTGGCTTTTCATTAGCCTATGTTTACAGTCAATTTGAAATGTGAAAAATCACTTGTGTTTGTTCCGCTGACATTGTACTCCATCATATGGGGAGAAGCCCCGAGAAAAACCAATTGTTTTCAGGCGGTAACATATTTTTGTTTTGCATTTTTGCTTTTCTATGTAAAATATGCTCAATGAGAAAGAATGTGAGTAGGAAAAACAGGGTTTGACTGAGTATGAACAAACATTTATTTCGTGATTTTTGCCATAATCTAATTAGTTCTTTGATCAGCCATTACAAATATGCGAATGAATGCTAACGTTAGGTTACCAATGGTACGCGAGTATAGGATGAACCAATTAACTTGACAATGGTCACGCTCGAATAAACAATAACTTATTGCGCTATTTCGATCGCTTAAGGTGACAGTGACGTTTTGGTTAAGCAATCCAAGATTCCTTTTTCCATCGCCTTTCAATAACGCTATTTATTAGATTTAATTGATGCTTTTAGATACTTATTATTTGATACTTATTATTTAAATGCTAATCTTATTTAATCGTATAGCCACAAAAAAAGCTATATTTCATGAATTTGATGAAGACCGCTTGACATAAAATGCATTTCAATGCTATAAGCCACTGATCAAAACATAAAGCAACGATGCAGAATCAACCCCTCTAAATTCACATCGACTTCATTTATCTAAATAATTCTTTTCATGGCAGGCAGATACCATCATTCAAAGTGAATAACAAAAAATGCAATTAGCAAAGTCATCTCATTGTTTATTGCATCAATTCGTCAAAACAAAAAACAGAATCCCTTCATTTTTCCTGTCGCCGACATAAGCTCGATACAAAAAGGTTGCGATTGCTACACAATGAGTAAAGAGCACCCCTAACCTTGAAATATATGTATCCATCCCCCTACAGCCGCCCCTCCCTCCTCAAACCCTCGTGAACTGAGAAGCCCTGGAAGTCCCGATCCGATATGAGACAAATACGGGGAACAACAAGAGCATATAAAACATATTGCTATGTCAAAGCAATCACTAAATGGTAATCCATCAAGGTCGGCTGAAGTTCGGCGGCTACATATGTATATCGAGAGAAAGGGGATAGGCCTACAATATTTATATATATGTTATTGTATGGTATGGGGTGCTATGGAGACAGAAGGTCCTGATAGGAGATGAGGGTATATCCGAGAAAAACGATTGATGGGATCGGGAACTGCGCTGATGGTTTGGAGGGGATGTGAGTTGGCTAAATAGATCAAATATAATCGGTTTCGCCATACCAGTTTTTCTCTATTTTTGAATTTTATATCGAATTGATTTCTCTTCATCCTTATTGTTTCTTTCAATAATTGCCGATATGTTTCTCTATTTATCATACAGTTCGTTCTGAAACTATCTCTCTCAATTTCCTTTTCTGATTCTCTGTCTATCAGTGTCTCTCTCTCTCTCTCTCAGACTCTCTCTCTCTCTCTTTCTTTCTATCTCTCTCTCTCAGACTCTCTCTCTCTCTCTCTCTCTCGATCCTTAGTGCAGTGATTGCTCCCACATTACACACCCAAACTGGTTGGTCGCTACTGTTGCCTCCTGGTGCCAATGGCGGTTTGATTCGATGTTGTTTTTCTCATTTAGTCTTGGAGTCGACGTTTTTCTTTCATTTTTTTTTCTTGTGTGTTTTACAATCAAATAGCAATGTAAGTGGCCGGGGCGACCGGGTGTCTACTCGCTTCGAGAAAATCAACAATTGTGGGTCTGTATCGGGTTTTATATTGGGATGGGAATAGAATGATGAGCATTTTTGTTTTCTGGTATTTTTGGTGTCTATTCGGTTATGAAAACCGTCTAGATTCTACTTTTTTTTAGAAAAAGAATACATAATATAAGTGGTATCTACTTATCTTAAGAAACATTGATGAATAAATGTGCTTTTGAAATATGTTCTAACCCAATTTATGAAAAGAAATCGTCACATCTCTGACAACCATATAAACCCTATCACTAGAAACATGACCGAGCATCGTTTGAGAGTCAGTAATCGCACGTTTGCTTTTTGCCAAAATGTTGATTTAGTATTGTTGCTAATAAACATGCTCGCGGCGGGATAACAATTCATTTGTTCCTACGTAAGAAAAATTGCCTGAAAATCAAAGCAAAGCGTGACTGCGATATCAGGGTTTGATCTCTCAAGCTTTGATACATCTCGTTTGTGTTTTCTCCTTTTTCAACTTAAACTAATATTTTCAGTGAAACATATATATTTGCAGAATTACAGACAGTGTCCAGCTTTTTCATGGCATAGATTTTACCGGAAGAACATTTGCAACTATGTAACCATTTGAATATGGCGAACCTCATAGCGAAAAAAAGAAGGTCCTACCAGAAAAAAAGTATATTTCTGCCAACAAAAAGAATGCAAGTAAAAACTCAACACTGACGGCTCTCTTGGATGTGATGGCGATTTTATGCATTGTTGCGCTATGATGTCTTGCTCCAATCACAAAACTACATTGCTCCAAGGCTTTGCTCCGTCTCGGGTTTCAAACGAACGTCTGTCCGTTGCCCTCGCACCCCCTTTTCACCCTTCCCGTCTATTGTGTCGTGAAATGGTCGATCCATTTGTGATTTGACAACAGAATTATGTAATAGCAACATAATGAAGACACAGATTTGGTTCGCAAAAGCAAAGCTCTGTCAAAATGGACGTGAAGAAATTTCGTTAAGTCCGGAGATTCTTGTGACAAAATTCTACATTTAACGCGCGGGTACGCTGGTTTTTCCGTTTTTTTAAATCATGATCATGAAAGTTTCTTATTACAGTCTTACCCGGTTATCTCGTCAGTGCTCGGACCGAGGTCAAAATGACGAGATATCCGGGTGACGAGAGATCCGTTTCAAAGTGGCAAAGGTAAATAGAGGTGGGGATTCGGAAAAGTGACGAGATAGGCGGGTTACGAGATAAGCGGGTGGGAGATAACCGGGTAAGACTGTAGAATACTCTCACGGTCATACGCTCGCCTTTATTGTGGCTTATAGGAACACAATCCCTTTCATTTTTATCCGTTTGTTCCCCTCCTATTGTGTATACCTTATTTTTTGTTGTTTTCGCGTGTCTCGAATATCTGACCGGAGGCCGTTTGGCGCGCAGTAATCTCTGCATGCGCATTGCCGCTAATCAAATAGTACCGCAACATTCACCCATGCGCCCGGCGGCTATTTTCCCTTGTTTCTTGATATGTTGTTGCGATTAAAATGGAAAGAACAAGGGAAATATAAAAGAGGAGGGAGGAATCATGAGATGGGATCTCTTGGGTGAAGAGGTCGAGTCTTTTTCTTCGTATAGTAGTAGCCCTCAGTTTGACAGTTCCGTGCCACTGGCTATAGTGGTACCACCACTCTTTTTCGCCCAGCAAAGAGTTCATGGCGCTTTGCCTTTGCTTTGAATCAGCGCCACGATTATTTCCGATCAGCCTTTATGAACTGTATCATGCTACGGCGTGGTATCCTAATGAAGGTTACTTTCCCTTTTGGCTATGCATGGATAATTGGTATATTTTGCCGGAATCCATTATCCAGAATGAGAACATTTACAAAGCTCAACATCAGCTGATATTTGAGGGGAAAACAATAGGTTGAAGAACAAGTTTCAAAGGGTTACTAGGATAGCCGAATTGAGAAACCATCTTAACAAATCAAATCTCGTACTAAAAGTGGAAACTAAAACTTGTTTTTGTCGAACTAAATTTGAAATCAGCTTAACTTGGTACCATAATCTATAGCTTTCGTCGCTTCCTTAACTCTTCTTGACTTGATTCAAATTAGGAAACGTCCTAGGATTTCAAATTTTTCATGTATCAAAACCAAACGATATAACAAATTGAATAGCCGATTCTCATTTTTTTGTCCAGACGACCACACAAAGATTGATAAAAAAGTTATCGGAAGGGGTTATCTGGCAACATTCCTGGTAGAATATTAATCGAAATAGCCAGAGAAATTAAAGCAAACAGCCAAGGATGTTTAAGCAATGTAAACTGCCTATGAAGAATTGTTTGCGATAAACGATTGCGTATAACTGTAATAACGTAAGGAGCCGTTCTCAAAACAACACGAGTGTTGACGTTGCATTACTTCATATTTGTCTACCGAATAAAACACGTTTAAAACTAGCGTATGTATACTTGGGATCTGCTCCTCTGAGCAAAATCACGCAGAAGCGCAATCGCTGCATTTAAAACGAGGCTTTTAAACATATTTCATATAAAATAGCCGACAAAAATTCACTGCTTTTGTAAAGAAACCAGGAGAAGAAGACTATCTAACCGTAATCCATTTTCTGTCATAGGTAAAAATCCGATAATGACTAGAGCTGTTAAAAATCAAACTTCAATCATCAGAAACATATGTAGGCATTCAAAAAAGGCTCATCTGCATTGTCGATGAGATTCCTTGACGTCGAAAGCAAGACAAAAGAGGATGAGTTCAAAAGATCTTCAAGCTAAAAATCAGACAACTTATCAAGCGCTTGAAGTGATTATTGTCTATATTTAGTCATAATCAGTTACCTTCGAAGAAGAAAAAAAAATGAACCATATCGATCGACTTTCAGTAACTTTCAGTAAATCACCCTTTTTTCTGTTTCTCGCATACCATAATTATTTGCTGACCCCAAAACTCATTTTGCGAGTAAATTCAATAAGCTACTCATGCGCAGCATGGTAATAAGGCAGCACCGATGAGGCGACAGGGTCACAGTTGATTAAGATGCTTTCTGGCAATGCTCGGTACATATCCATGCCTTTTGTGGTTACCCTGAACTATCGGATGCATAGCCTCTAGGATAGGATATGACATAACATGACTTTTAAACTGAGGTGCACCCTGAATTTGTCATTTTGCACCAGATTCATCCCATGCATTTATTTATTTATTTATTTCTAATTCGAAGTATTGCAATTGTCTAAAAGCTGACAAAGAAAGTGAAAGTGAAAAAAACAAACGCCTTTTAGAATAAAATCGCGTCTTTGAAGGCGCTATTACAAGACAATTAGGTTAATTCTATTTTTGAAAACGCCCTTTCACTTATCTATTCAGCCGAAATAGCGGCAAACCTTGTCATGATTTGCAAAAACGACAGCATCTCTTAAAGACAAGCAATCATGCCTTTATCCCCCTAAAATGCTGCCTTTTTGCTTTAGCAGCGTTGATAATGGACATCCATTAACGAAGCTTTTCAATCCCTCTGTACGCAACACATCTTCTTTATTGTACTAAGGGAATAGAAACAAGCCAATGTCTGTCCTGCAATTAGCCATCTCTCGATTTTATATCCATCTATTTATTGTATTGTTTTCATTGTTTTTTTTTTTCTTTTTTTCTTTTTTCATAACCAGTTTACGCGAAATGTCAATGGTAATAGCAGAAATTGACTGTGGCGCCACCAGGCTGACTTGAGACGACGACGAAGACGCGGTAAGTTTGGGGAGGAATTTGTGACCCGAGAGTAGGTTGGTGAGCTGCTAATGGGACTCAAGTAATGACGTCATCTCTCTAAAAACAATATCGGCGCATGCGTCGGCGGGTGCGATACCATGAGAACGGGTTTCAGGGCTGGAACGTCAGTTATGGGGGTAGATATCAAGAACTATGGCTGAATACAATGTATGTTTT
Organism: Hydroides elegans; assembly: GCA_001703475.1. Taxonomy (NCBI): domain Eukaryota; kingdom Metazoa; phylum Annelida; class Polychaeta; order Sabellida; family Serpulidae; genus Hydroides; species Hydroides elegans. Next base: position 83,194 of record LQRL01177827.1, on the reverse strand, counting down.
ATGGATTGATGGCTGATTAGGTGTTTTCTGACATACATTTTTTCTGTTGTTTTTTTTTTTTCAGTGTTGCTATGACACTAGGCCAATTATGACAATAATATTGATTTTTTTTCCACAAATGGGCATTTTTTGTTCACTCAACTAGGTATGTTATTGAAAACTTCAATAATTGTCAATCTGCAGAGCCCAGCAGACACGGTATTTCATTACGAATCAAGACCCTTTAGAAGTTGGGACTTTCGGACCCCACTGAAGGTCATAATCAAATTACTTATATCTATCAGAAAACCTTTAAACAAATTACTCAATTTTCTGAGTGCTTACAGCGCATGCATTCCCCTCAACTACCCCCTCCCACTCCCTCTCCCCCAATAATGCATCAATGTGAGGGAGATGTTTTCAATTTTCAAAATCCAAGGTGGGTGTCTGATAATGGCTGCAGTAAAAGGACACGCAGTCGATGATGAAATTAGATTTGCAAACAATCATGTTCGCTGGCTGGCTGGCGCCACTGTATCTTCTACTCATCCCACGAATGGCACGGGTTTAGGAGGCATTTGGGCGCGTGGAGCCCTGGTTACACATGTTGATAGCGACGAGTTATTGGAACTTTTGTGTCTTTTGAAGTTTTTGCGTGAACAGAGGGGAGAAATTGCTATGTTTTTATACAAATGTGACTTTCGAAAATATCGGGTTTCGTGCTTTTTTCCGAGCTTTTTCGTTTGGGTGAACACGGCATTAGAACATATACGCCATTGAGGTTATTGTTTGTTTATAGATGAGTTTAATCACATTTGTAGATTGATATGTATCATATGAAGTCACGCTAAAATACTAGATTGATAAAGCGCGCCCTCTTGATTAATTAAGATGTTCAAATACTGTACATGTTCCAAATCTGGTCTCATCACGTAAGAGCTATTCATGATCGCAGGAATATTGTCACAGATCTTCCATGAACCATCACTAAATCCATCATCCGCGAAAAGTAACTTTCCATATGTAGCTAGAACCCTCATCCATATGAAATAGATAGACAGGGGTGTCCGCTGAAGATCGCTGTTGATTCTGATAATAAGCATTTGTCAACATAAATGTGACCATCGCTAATGCCTCCTAATCAGGGCCCTTCATCTGTAGCAAGAACGGGGGCTAAAAATAAACAGGGGCTAAAACAAAACTCCCCCTCTTTCCAATCGAACACCGAGAGATTGAATTAGCCTTCACTTGATGAGAGGCGTTTTTCACTCAAATGAGCAACATTGGGCCGACTGCATGTCTCTTTATCTGGCGACAAGCAAGAAATGGCATTTAGACAGACACTAGAAGTTAGACAGCACTGACGCAATGACGTGTGCCATGCTTGAAGGCTGAAGTAATAATATAATAAGTAATCAGTCTGGATATATTTGAATTCACAAACCTACATATCAATGCGTTTAACATGTTCAAATTGCACCCCTAAACTTACCTCAAATAAATATCCGATTTTAAGAATTGCTGCATTTTGCTAAAGCAAAGTATCTTATTTCACAAATAGCCCTGACCTACTGAATGACATGAATCCCGACAAAGTCCCTTTCCTCTTTAGCCTTTTACTTGCATTAATGTTTATTTATATCCGAACATGCGCATGCAAGTGTGATGGTAAGCCTTCATGATCCCGACCATTCGTTGACCGTAATGCAATCCCACTACATTTCAAAGTTAAAGCTCTATGCGATCTAAAGGTGGGGAACAAAATCTTAACGAAACTGATATGTGTGTGAACCTCCCTCCTCTCTATTTTGTTACGCAGCCTGTATCTGGCTTGAACACCTGTGCGCAGACGGTTTGTTGTTGCGCTCCTGAAAATGTTTCGTTTTTTTTTTTTTTGCATTTTTTGTTAAGGCCATCACACTTCGCTCTAATATTGTTGTTGGTGCGGTAATCCACTACCCGCCGCCACGGTCATAATATCCCATCCAAACATTGCATAAACAGGCAAATGATCACGAATGACCTACAGCCCAAAAGGCATCCGCCTATTCAGGGAGTACCCCAAGTGTCCATTTTGGGACCACCTTTAAAGGGGCATTTCTTAAGGGGTATTATGCGGTTTAGGGACGCAGTTTGTCAATGCCCATCAAATGTCCAAAGAAAACATATGCACAATATCATTCGTGATGATATTATGAAAGGACAAGGACCTTGTTACGGTAATCGGCCCGAGAGTACATTTTTGTGGCTAATGTATTACATTAATATATAAATGACTTGTTGAATATTATTCAACAGTAAACGACCAGTCATTATAGTTATTTTTATATTTTATGGATTCACTTGGTGATCATTATGCAAACGGGCTTTTGCAATCGTAACGCCGTTTCAATATGTTTTTTATGAATGGATGGACTAATTTCACCACTCCCTTAATCATCACCCTGTTGCGTTATCCTTATGTGACATGTATTTGTAGAAATATGCCTTATAAACGCAATATACAATGTGCAATAACTTACCTATGTTTCTTAATCCTTTTTTCGATGAGTCGATCAGAATATCCTTCGGGGACGTAAACGATTTCATAATCTTTATCATAATATATCCTTTCCATGGTTTTCTAATTACCAATGCTTTGCTTTGAAAATAGAAAAGTTACAAATATCATAGCTGTGTAGTGTTATGTTTCTTTAGCCATATTAAGTAGAATGTATTAAGCCAATAATGTGCGAATGCATATGTTCCTGGTTTATATAATAAATACGTGATGAAGACGCAAAAACATATGTCGTTTATCACAAAATGCTCTTTTCATTTTAACGCAAATTTAATCTAGATGTGACTTAATTGTCTCATAATCAATTGCACTTTAATACATACCAAAAACAATATCTTTTTCCTTTTTTCACTATTCAGCGGAAATACTTAAACTTTCAACAACTTTCACATTTGATGTTTCGTCGCTAATTATATGCTGTGACCATTGAAAAATGAAAATGAATGTATATTTCATAGCATATCCATCACTTTTAATTACAGATTACTAAGAAACACTTCACGTCGTGTTTTCAAAATTTCATATACTCAAAAAGCAGTCAATTTCAGACGCCACAATTTCATAAGGTTAGTGACATACTCTCATGTTCATCTATTTAATTTGCAGAAACTTTCTTTTATCCGTAGCGCAGCAATAAAGAGACATAACATATCAAACATAAATTTGTACCCCAGCTATACATGTCATTTTTGAAAGAGACATTGCAATATATATTGCAAACTTTTAGTCGGATCTGCAACTTTTAATTACCTGTCCGTATAAACAGGACATAGCACTTCGCTTAATATATGGCTATTCATCATTCACCTGGGCATACTTGGTTCTGAGAGCGGTTTTAGTTGCGTCAATCATGTTATAATTTCAAGAATATTTAACAGAGAATTCTATTCATTTTGAGCGCTAAAATGAAGATGTGGATACACAAACGTAAAAAATCGTAAAAAACGTAAAATCTATACTGAAGAATGGGCATATATGCCCAACACCGCCACATGCTACCAATGATTATGCAAAAAAAGCTGACTACGAAAAGACGCTTTATATATCATCTACGTATGTGACCTGGCCCCTCGTTTCACAAGGATATAAACGACAAGGAGGGGAGGCGCGAACGACAACATTGAGTGACAGTTGAGAATATGTATGGCCCGTACATCGGCGGTCAAGTGAGATGAATGAAGGTGTATGACGGAGACAGACACGGAAGAAAGGAGGAGCACCTGAGTAGAACATTCAAGGACTCGATGTGCATGGATTCTATGCATGGTGAGGTTAAATATATATGTGGGGATATTCTAAAATCAAGCATTTTTTATGCAAGGATATTATTGGGTACACTTGTGTTCCATTTTGTGTGCTACTGCTGTGTTTAGCACACTGTAAAGGGTAACGTGACATCGTTTGACACATTTTGGTAATATGGGGTTTATTGAGTAGGCACCTTTATGCATGGATCCTCTTGAACTTGAGAGTCTCACTCAAGTGTCGCGAAAACATATCCGTATACTATAAATGTTTGTCTACTTCCGACATATATCTACATATAGGACGAATAGTGATAGACGGCAGATTCACAAGCAGAACGAGGGGTTGTGTCTCAGCATTGCCCCCGACCCCATTACCCTTCCCCTAACCTTCCATTGAATTCCGTGGCGGTGTAGTGAAATTATGTAAGCTTATAATGTGTATAACAAATAAATTCGAAATTGAGACTGTTTCGACCGGGATTAAGGATCCGAAAATAGATTTCTTCTCCTCCAGTTTTCAAACAACGAAGGTTCGAATTTCCTTCTAAATAAAAGTGACATTGGGTAAACCTATAGAGATGATACAAATTCACACTGCTTGTCTTCCGTGAAACCAAAGACTGGTCAAAACCATTGCCAGGAGAAATCCGACACCAGGAATAACCAGGATAACAACAAATATGCCTTGATTTTGTTGAACGAAGCTAAAATTAGAGGTATTGTTTTACATTATCTAGGTAGTTCACTCTCGAGGGGTCATAATTAATACTTGGCTTCTGGAATGGGGTTATAAATATAAGCCAGGGTCGAGACAAATCCGAGAAAATCAGTTGAAACCTTTTCTAAAACTTCAGATTACTGAGTGGGAAAAATTTATCAATGTACAACATCCAAGAAATGTGAAACAAAAGGAAACATAACCACAAGATACTATTGCATACTATAATGAAACCTAGCAAAGATAGGATGACTTAAAATTTAAAAATCATTATAAATATTATATATTTTTGGTCAGGTTTTTTCCCTCGGAGCAAATTTCAATAAAAAACATAGTTTGCATGGAAAGATCTAAACGTCAATGACGTGGCTCTCAGAAATGCAGACAGAAGCATTATGCACGTTTTCGGCTTTGTAATTTTTGTTGCTAATTATACATGTATGACTACAACTTTTTAAGCTGTAAAAATGAATGAACACGCAAAACATACAAAGGCCAAACGCCTAGAGAAACGTAAGTAAAATCTGTCCCGAAGAGGCAACGAGTCAAAATGAGTGACACATTACACACTACCGTAGACTCTTTATCTGTTCGTATG
>LQRL01177827.1:15098-29632 GCA_001703475.1 Hydroides elegans | reverse complement strand
CCCCCCCCCCCCCCCCCCCAACGCAACCGGAACGACGCGTTACAAGGTCGCCTACCGAGGCGTGAGACGTTCCCCGAAGCAACGTCATTGGCGTGAGTAAAAAAAATCACCGACGCCGGTCATAAAAACAATTAAGCATGACAGGGTTCGAATGCCAGGGCGGCTTCAGAAAATATATTAGATAGGTATGTGACGCCCATAGTGCCATTCTTGAAAGTAAGTCCATTTATTGTCGCCACAGGTATATGTAACACATGGAAAATTAATCATGGTCAGAAAAAATAGTGATAATTGAAGTGCTTATATAAGCAAACATGCTTACATAAAAACATTATGTCAAAGGCAATGATTTTAAAATATTAAGTGCTACCTCAGGAATAGTAGAAAAAATGTCTTTGAGCCTTGTTTCTAAAACTCTCTAAATGCGCGTGATGCTGAAATTTCTCAAGGGTTGGCGAATAGCCTGGGAGGGGGTATACACCCTTCGCTTTGTTGTGTATTATGCTAAGGAGGGGTTTAACATGTTTAATGACTGTTTGCGCATGAATGGTAAGCCGTGTTGTGGACGCAGCAGGTGAGGCTATTTAGCGGCGCACAGTTACCACCTGGGGGAATAGTTATGCCAAAATAAGATGATGACTCATTTCTAAGGTTTAAAGATGCTGCAGAGGAATGTTTTTTACTTTTTTGAATCGATCTTTTGAACCAGCGTCCAAGACTTCTAAAGTTTGGTAAAATAGAGAAGGAAAAAAATATAACAGCTATTCCAAACCAAAGTCTGAGGAAATCACTACATGCACAGAAGATATGTATCAGTCATGATTTCAGCAGTATATATGTTACATTGCGAATCCTATGTAAACGATTAGGATTGTTGACGTTACTCAATTAATTCAATCAAATCATAATTCAAATAAGGAATACACATGTAGCCATCCAACGAAATGAAATTCATAAAAGTTGTATTTTAATCCTACAAAAGATTTTTAAATTGAAATGTATGTCCGGGCACTTTTTGATCGGGATTCATATTAAACATTTAAACTAATTACTCGGCCATCGCAATACTTATAACCAAAAGCGGCTGTTCACTTTTTTTTCTCTTTTTGCAGTTCAAACTTAGGTTTCTTCAATCATTAAATATTCAGCTCGATGAAGCTAACGGTCTTTTAAAGAAAAAGTTAATATATTGATTACCCCAGCAGAAATATGCGGAAGCGTTGACCAGCTGCATGACACTTAATCTCTGTCATCGATTTAATTGGCGAGTACCAGCATTCAACGATTCATATATCATCTATTCATATTACAAAGAAAAGCCCCATTCCTTGGTCACCCGGTGGTCCGGGCTACACACCCTCTAACCCCTGCTGGCCCATTGTCTTACACCATATTGTATGGTCATTGTCGCATGACTTTAAGGGAATAATGAGGGGAAAGAGGGGTGAATGAATGAAAATTGAGGTAACGATGAAAGTTTCATATATCTTCAACATCAGCAAATTAGTCTCAATGGACCACTCCAAACAAATGCGAGCTGAAGTGTTGAGTGGGGATAAGGGCTCCTTTAAAACTTCTTTAGGTGGTTATTCGAATAATTACGATTCAATAAAAATTACATATGAACGGATGGAATTACCACATTTTGTTGTAGTATTTCTATGCAAAGAGATACCGAGTAAAATCAAGATCGTATAAAACAAAGGTAGTAGGTAGTAGGCAAAAGACCATGTCCCATAAATTATAGGCCCCTACGTAAATAATAAAATATATATATATAGAACAATACGGTGTGATGCCGCAAGGTTTTGCCGAGTAAACGGATATAACAATTATTGATGTAAACAAGAATGATTGACTAACCATCAACCAACCATCCAAACCACCTATATGAACTGATTTTGAATCAGGGGCATTAATGTAAACTGTAGTTGATAAACATTCTTAAAAACGCCTGTAAAAACGCGTATCCAAGTATTTTATGTGATTATAGATAACATTATATCTTCATCATGCAAATAACAAAGATTCATAGGGGAAAAGTTTTCTCTAACAAGGCAAAGCGCCCACATGAAAGACATACCTGATGAAAGGCTTTTCGCGTTTGATGCGCCCATGCATGTTGCTGTTGTGACCCATTCGCCGTTTGACGTCGGGCATGTTTCTCAGCTGCAATGGCCTGAGGGAACGGCGAATCTTTGCGTGGCGGCAGATCATGTGATTTGGAGCGCTCTTTGGGTTCAGCCCGGGCACTTTTGTTTATGCTTGGGACATTGGCCGAATGAGAACGTTGCTTGAGACTCCTGAAACAGTTGGGCGATAAATGGGTTTTTGTACATAAAGCAACATTCTATTTAATGATGTATTATTAATGTAACATTTAAACATGATGGTGACTTATATTAATTCATAGAATATATTTAGCAAAAAATTAGTTTTTTTTGTCACTTTTTTTTCATTTAGAAAAATTATACCACAATTTTTCAGCCTGAGATTCGACGCTTGTAGTTATGTTTTGTGGCATCCGCGAATATAATTCATATTTCGTTACTGCTTTTTGCAGTGTGACATGATTAGTTGAACCTTAATTCAGGGGCACCCAACGATCTGTTCTTCAAAATATCTGTTCTTATGGCCACCCAAGCTAGATAGTAAAATGAACAGATCTTGTGAACAGATATGACGTTTCAGTTGCCGATTCAAAACCAAAAGTTAGTTATGTTACTGATTTAAATTTAAACGAGCTGTCATATCTATCATTCAACACAGAAATGGCGTTGTAATTCATATGTTGGTATATATTTGTTAGATAAAGCAATGAAATAAGTTAATTAAACAATTTCAGATATGCTCTTATTACTCTAGCCAGCAACTTGTAAGAACAGATAACTTGAAGGGCACCCCACGACCAATTTTTTAAAAACTATTTATTTGAGCATTAAATCACTTTTAACATTGAAATATGCAATAAGTAATCACGTTTAGAAAAATATTTTTTACAAAAAGGTGTTCCTATTTTTGTAGCTAGCTGAGCTCACAGCGATCATCTAGCTGTCTAGAATCATAAGAGGAACACCTTTTTTTAAAATAAAAATAGTTATACTGGTATATATGACCGATTTCTTGTTGTACTTTAAGTGATTTAGCTTAGATATATATTTGGGAATAAAATCAAACCCTGTATTGACGAAAGACTTTATAAAAATCGACAAAAATATAAAAAGGTGTTCCTTAAATTCTTGTAGCTAGAAGGCCATTTTTGAAAGTTTGTAGCTAGATGAAATTTGAAAAGGAACACCTTTTTGAGGAACACCTCGTGGGGTGCTCTTTTAACTTAGGTGAAATGTTGCATTTTCTGGTCAGCTAGCTAGCAAAATATGAACAGATATGTAGGCCTTGTAGGAAGTGATATCAGAATAATTTTAGATTATGTATACGTTTCGGAATATTTCTTATCGTTTAAGACTTACATACAACTTTGGTTGGTTGGGTACCCCTGTTAATTGTTTCTTTGAAAACCAAAATAAAAATTACTTTATTTATTTATTAACTGGTTCTTATATAGCGCATATTTCCTTTAAAACTTATATGTTTACAGATAATGTCCAACTTTCAGGATGTTTGTCGAAAAATTGTTTGAAGAACGTTTATAAGAAATTATGAAGCTCACACTTATTTTAAAAAATGATTAAAATTATAAAATTGCTCATTTGGAGTTTTTGAATACAATTAGTTATTTTTATTTGACATTTTGGATCAGTATTTGGCATTTAAAGGCTTTAGGGCCTGGCCACATTGGAAGCTTTTATCTGCCTTATTTTCCTAACAAACGGTAAACAAGCTTTTATGATGCTTTTAGTGGTCACATTGGAAGCTTTTTGGACTTAAACATTTTACAATTAAACCTTTATATTGAGGCCTATAGATTAATATATTAAATGTGCTGTGATAAAATATGGTTATTATCCTTGTAAACACGTTCGTAGACACATGTTATTTATTGGCCTGTTTGTTTAGGCTTTACAATTCATCTCTTGTATTTTCTGGTTCTTAAAGTACATTAGACTCTATACGCTTTCTATCATATCATTGAATTTAAAGCCATTGATTGCCATACATTGACTTTTCTAACTTTAATAGAAAAAAATAAGAAAATTATCTGTTCTTTTTCGTTTCAACTGGTTATCGCGAATATGGTTCGGACGTTTTCGCTATATTTACCCGACAATAACATTTTAGCAAATTTAGCAATTTAAAAGTATGTATAGATCTACCTCTTTTCAACTATCTTATCTGTAAAATTAGAAATATCAATTTAATGGCTCTTTAAAAGAAATGTCCAAACCCTACCGTGGTACTTCTTTACGGTTTGTCATAGAGGACAGAGGTGTCCTGGAATGTTTCTTTTATAAATTTATCCGTTTGATTAGAGTCTAGTTGGCATCACAATTTTACCTTAACTTTTACATGTTCTTTATAGAATTCTATGCTCCACCCAAAAGTACAAAGACTCTGTCTAAATACCATGTAATGCATTGCTTATTAGTTCTAATGATAACGCCAGCACGTTTATTTTGACAAAGTATTTTGACCAAGGTGTCATATCATATTAGATATTTTAGGTCAAAGGCTAATTAACTAGAAAAATAAAATTAGATGTAGAATAGAGCCACGTGTTATAAATAAGGAGCCTATCGGCATTGAAACCTCTCGGAATTGAACATTATAACAGGTGCCATGGATCTACAACAAAATACAATTCACCATGGAATGCATATTGACACAGTACTCTAGATCTAGGCAATCTATGTTGTTCATATTTCGAGTGATATTAATTATTAATTCAAAAATGGTTGTAGTGTCAAAAAAGTAGGCGTAGTCCCTGTGTTTAAAATACAAATTGCCTTTAAAATTCGCTCTCGATAGCATCGTCCAGTGTTTAATTCGATATTTCCCTTGTTTAAATGCAAAATAGTCTAACTATGAACTTGCTCGAAAAGCTTCCAATGTGACCACTAAAAAGGCAAGTTACAGAAACGAGCTTTTTTGAAAAATGTTTAAGTCCTACAAAGAACATATAGCAAAAAACAGCTTGTTAGGAAAAAAAGGCAGATAAAAGCTTCCAATGTGGCCAGGCCCTTAAATATCATTATAATATTTGGGTTTGAAAATTAATCGAAATTTGCGTGAACAATTTCATATAAAATTCCTGGCTAACGCCACAATAGCCTCATACAAGGTTTGAGAATCATGTAGCTAAAGGGAGCGTAAAGGAACAAGAGTCAAATTGAAAATGGAATCTTAAAAAAAAACATCCATAACGGATTGCTAATGGTGCATACAAATGTATATGAATCAAACTTCATATCATATACATGAATATATTTTATGTAAATGCGAAATAAACAATACAAACTGGCTAATACATGTTTTTTTAGGTACCCAGGTTAATAAGGGTACTTAGTTCTAGGCTAGGAGCGCTTTACCGGGCAAAAGTATCGATTCAGTTTTTAAAACATCAATATTATGTTCAATCTTTATCAACGACTTACCTGTGGCTCTGCGGCAATCTTGAAGTATGTCCTCCGGGTGTCTGAGGTATCCTCGATCTGATCGCATCAGCGGTATTCCCATGTATTCTACCATCTCTATTATTCCCTTCGAAATTATTCACACCACTTTTAGGTATTTTCGGCGGTTTATTATCCGTCGCTTTTGCTGAGGCATTGCTCCGAAATTGGGGCATGCGCAATCCTGACGGCTTCGCTTTGGCGCTCATGGCCGCTTGGGTGCGCTCCAGATTCTGCACCATGGCAACGGTTTCTTCACGCAGATCCGGAAGTGTGTTGCTACACGTTGCGCATGTTGTTAAGTCTTCGAGAGAGTCCTTTAGGTGCGCGGGGAGACAAAGGTTTTCTTCGATGTGCGACAACAGCTCACATTCCTGTAACGATAAACGAAAAGAATTGTAAAAGTTCTTCGAAATATGAATTCACACGTTTTCTTGTTGCAGCGCGTAACGAAAGTGGAAGACTGGGAAAAATTTGAGAACGAGAACTGAGAACGAACGGGTCTCATGAAAGGTTTCGCGCTCGATAAAATATGGCTCTTTCACATTTCGACGCAGGAGAGTTTGTGTATACAGGTCACACAGTTATCTAGTTTATGTAAGTTTTACGACATTCTGTAGATATTTTTGCTATATGTTTTCTTGTTGATGAACTTCTGTTCACTGTAGAATTATGATGTACCGTTTTTTTTTCACTTATGCATATAAACTGAGCACTAAAATTGCTAATTTATCCACATGAACAGAGCTTAGTATGGTTTACTACCACCTCACAAGAATACATCCAATATATAAATATATAATTTAACTTAATTATTTCATTTCCCGTGTTATATCATTGCAGCAGGAATCCATGAACGTTTGTGCTTTAGTCAAATTGTGCGCACACTAATTTTACTCAAAATGTAGCTCTTCAGTTCATAAACCATTATCACAATGAAACACTCGAAACACAACTTAATTATGACAAAATTATTGGTTACCCCTCAAATTGAAGTCACTTTAATGCATTGGCATGTGGTAATTAATTAAATAGCTATATTAGAAAAAAATGTATTTATATCTGATAAACTGTCTTTGTTGACACTTTGGGAGATGGTCAAAGATGTGATATAAGGACCACTGCGAACAAATACACGGTCACTTTGGATCATGATGTTAATCCATATAAAGGAGGTTTGATACACCAACAATCGAATATTGGGTTGTAGCATAAACAAAAAACATCAAAATACAATAAACACCGCTTTAAAGTATTCTTTAGCACACCATTACTGAAACTTCAAAAGTATAGAAGCAACCAATAACTATTTGTTTTTAACTGAAAACCTGAAAAATAAAATCGATGAAAGGCTGCCATTGGCTCCATATCACGAACCATCACCAAATAGTCAACAAATGAATTCACAAATTAATACTTTAGAATATGCCTATTCATGATAAATACAAAAACTATTGAATATAGAATTCTAATGTGACAAGTATCGCTTATTTATGAAATCCGCATGTAAGCGATATACGTTTAAAGTGATTTCGGGCCGTCGATGACCATAAAGTGGCGATCACTCAGAGGTTGCCCGGCCCTAAAGATAACTGGACCTTTTAGTATGGAGTACAAAGTGCTTGACTGCCCCCATCAAGACCAGGGATTTTGCATGAACAATATTGCCCTGTAAGAGGTTGTCACCATCCAGCGATTACGATAAAACGTGTATGCATAGCGATAATTCCAATGTCAAATGCTTTATTGCATAAAGTAGACCTTGATTTATATGTTTTTTTTCAACAGTCACAACATATACATGTAACATTAATAAGGGGTAATAAAATATTATTGTATTCACCTAACGTATAAGTATTATTTTAAGACATGCATTCATCAGAATGACGCGACGTCGGGAAGACGTCGCCTTTTTGTAGCATGGCAAACTTCGCCAGGATGCAATATTGCACTGAAACAACGTCGTATGTAGGCTTTGTCATTTTAATCGCCATGTTTGGAAAAAAGACGACATATGCGCTAAGGAATACCGCGCGACATACGGGTAGACTTCTATATACAATGTGGGGCTATATGTGACGTTTAACCAAGTGGAATAAGAGCATATAAAAAGTCATGTTTATGTCATTTCAAAATCTCAAAACCTATCAAACACTTAGCAAAACAAACACAATTTAACAACATTGCAATGCATCCTTTTGTTGCATTTGTCAATTCGATTTCCACTTTTGATATCTCGATGGGAACCTGTACTGAGCGACTCGCACCGATGTCTGAACGGAAAGATAACCCAACAAGAACGGTCCTTGTTTGCTATCAGACAGCTTATGTCCAACGACTTGTTTGCTTGTCAGTTCAAGTGATATAGCAATAAGAAGTTCCGTAAAATGACGATGTGAAGGCCTTCCAATTTTTGTATGGCCAGTATCTAGCAACCTATCTGCTCTGGTAATTTTCCTATATCTCAGATGAACTTTTTAAAAATTCTTTTTATTTTTTTTGTATACGTTCAAGGTTTTAAGGTGCTTTAATCTACGGGGCATTATCCCACTCGGCAAGACGTCCACGGACGTCGAGAGGACGACCTTATTTGGGCCCGTATGTAAGTTTTCCGCACGTCCTTATTCGTCGCGGACGTAGAAAAGACGTCGAATCGACGTCGCGTCCGAATCGTCCGAATAACGTCCTACGGACGCCAGGACGTAAAAAGGACGTCCGGGAAAACTTACATATGGGCCCAAATTAGGTCGTCTTCTCGACGTCACGTCCGAATAAGACGTACTATGGACGACCCTTGCCGAGTGGGATTGAACATTACAGTATCACAACGAAAGTATAAGCGTTCCGATTCGTGAAAGGGCCTTCAAAACCACGTCGCTCGTGGACGTGGCTCGGAAAGGACACATTTATTTGGGCTCATATTAAAGTTTTCCAGGCGTCCTTTTACGTCCTTTTACGATAATTCCAATGTCGAATATGCCTTTTCGAGTTGTTACAAATGAATTCACAAATACTCGCATCCGTTTATTTGAAAAACGAAACCAGTATGCTTTAATGAAAATAAAACCTGACCATATGATCATGAAAACGACTTAAGCCTCTCTCAAATGATATTTTTTACGTATATAATTCTGGCTATGCTACCTTAATGAGTTTGTCCGCTAATGTACATTGAGTGATCCTTGATGTAATTCCTCAATTGCGTACTATCTTTGATCAAACTAAAACTATTCCAATCCAAGACAAACAGAAGTGTATCCTTCACAAAAAATGACAAGCTTATCACAACCAAAGTGGCTCATCGACAGGACCGAAATATCTTATAGCATTTCTTCAGGCTGATTGATTTAATACGATCCTTTTCCCCACTTAAGGAGCCTCTGGAGTTTTATTTGATCTTTTCCTCCAAGCATCCATCGAATCCTGTTGACACACACTGATTGACGGAGAGAGGACATGACCGTGTCGTTCGGACACTCTCCTTAGCCGTCAAGGGGTGCTCCAGTCACCAACGCCCGGTAAGGTTTAATGGACTCGCTGACATTGCGAAGAATAGCAATTTGTGATAAGAATTTGGTCTTATTCTGAAGACGATGGAAACTCGTTTTAATCCATATAAAATTTGTTAACAAACCACTTCTATCTCAAATAACTTTTTTATTCTTTGGTCTTTTTAAATTCTACAAACGTTTTATTTTTTGGCAATTTTTGCCACACCTGTCCAATTCCTTTAAACAATTCTTTGAAATTTTTATCAACAGCAATTCAACAAAATACATGTCATTCAGCGAATATCTCTTATGCATAAAAACGATGTCATTCAATAGTTCTTTATACTTAGTCAAACAGCATAACAAAGCCTTATATGGGGTGCTCGCAAAACATTCAATGTTTATTGGTCTGATTTGGATATGTTTGGGAAATGACCGCCTAGATATGCATACATTTGTTTATTGTTTGTGTTTTAAAATTCGTTAGATAGAATTCTATCTTGTTTCATTCGCTGACCAATAACTTCGATGGTCCAATAACTAAAGTTTTGCCTTGTTTGTCATTCTATTGGTTCTCATTCTTGCTTTTCCAAATATCCACAACCTCGCTCTCGAAGTATCTTATATTATCAACTTATATTAAAGTGACAAATGTATTTAATAAATTACAGTTATTTTTGAAGTCGTAATATGACCTGTGGCATTTTGGAAAAACATATCTAGGTTTATATAGGATGAAATTTTATAAACAAAGAGATAGTTTTCGTTTGTTGTCGCGTTTGTTACGGCATCCAAAGTACAATAATGAACTCGTTTAGTTATCCTAATGTATATATAATAATCCAATTATTATTTTTCTATAAATATACATGTGATTGTCATAGCCGAATTACTTTCATAATTTGAATATTCTTATACAGTAAAAACCGTTTATAAGTTGACTTCGTGTTTGCGTGTTTGCGTGCTCATGATATGAATTTAGCGTGGACAAATTCTGATATTTGCGTGCAGATTAATGTGCGTGTTTGCGGGTTTGCGTGTTTGCGTGTTTGCGGGTTTGCGTGTTTGCGTGCTTGCGGGTTTGCGCGTGTTATATTTTATTGGTTGTTATGTCTAGTTTTTGGCTCGGTATAATTAAATATAGACAGGCTTAATAATATCAAAAGCCTGAGAGCACATTTATTCTTGGTTATTGATCACCTATAATTTTTTCCGACCTTGTATCTTGTAAATTGGTATATTTGGAACAATTTTCTTTTTTAGCTTGGGTTATAGTTGTAGGTCTGGTTTCAGGTTTGGTCGCTCTGAATATATTTATTGGTAGATTAACTGCGTCTATGATATAAAAGGCCTGAGGGAAATTCATTTTTGCGCATTGATGACCTATCAAATGTTTGGCCCCTGTATCTTTTCATTCGGTCTTTTTTGGCCATTGTGTTTATCAGCTATACTTATGATGCAATAAGCATTGTGTACTTCATATCTCCGTTGATTGTCTTTGAACCATATATTTGTCTTTCAACATTTATGAACTTTAATTAAAGTATTTCTAGACACACAAACAGTTCTAATGTTATAATATTACGCGAGAGAGGGCTGAACGACTTAATAAATGGACAAGTTCATAAGCATATGTTCTTGAAACTATGAAAACATAATTTTAAACTAAAATACTTTAAATTTATCTTATTACCGTATACATAATATAGAAGATACATAAAGGTTTGTAAATATAGAGCATATTGTAACCAGGAAAGATTGAATAACAAATAATTTTCATATGCATCCCAGCTTCACGAGGCTCAAGTGATAATTGAGGTATTGTGAATGATGAGGAATTGTGATAACACTGCTTTTATAACCCGTCTGCGTGTTTGCGTGCTTGCGTGTTTGCGTGTTTGCGGGTTTGCGTGTTTGCGTGTTTGCGTGGACAAAATTGAGTTTTTGCGTGGAGAAAAGTTCGTGTTTGCGTGTTGTAATTTGCGTGTTTGCGTGCAGCTGTCAACTTATAAACGGTTTTACTGTATAAAGATAATCCGAAATGTTTAATTGCAAGTTAAGAACAATGCGCAACGGTTCATTGTACAACGAAAACACTTTGACGTGTTATCATATATTTCAATTAATTATGATATTCCGACTTTTTCCATCCGTATCAAAATATTGCTACGAACTCCCTACCGCCGCCGCATTCATGCGAGATACTGCTCTTATCACTGATTATCGCTTATGAGTGAGCTGTGCGACGAAATACGCGGAATGCTCATTCGTTGCATGAACATACGCACGCGTCATACGCATTGGTGCGGAAGGATTATTATCTCTTTGCCCCCAGAACCTGATGTACTATCACCAAGAGCACCAGGTTACCTGCAGCAATTTCCTTGTCAAAACAAGACGCCGTATAGAAACAAGAAATTGAGATGCTTCTTGCGAAGGAGAAGATGGAATTGTATGGAAGATGGTTGGCAACCAGATTGTTAGTCACTTTTGTTTGGTGGATTCGGGGTAAGAGTATGATTGGCTTAGCTGAAATACTTTGGGGGATTTCAAATATGCAGACCGAATTGTCTGATGTGATACGGATCGAAGTCGTATGTCCGAATAAAACTTGTAATCGATCCCTACCAAACGTGAAACTACACATTTTAATCTGATGGCGCGGTCAGGTTTTGGTTGGTTAAAATTCAGTTCTAAGGGGGATTATTATGTGTTGCGAAATTCTCGATTTTGTTAACATAGAATATTCTATATTCTAATTATTTATGATTACGTTCTCATATCTCCAAATCTTTTAAAAACTAAATCATCAATAGACAAATAAAACAACTAACAAATGAGTTCGGAGTTCGATAAGCCTATAGGCTTCTTAAATTACTAGCACGTCAACCATTTGACGAGCTGGACAGGACAAAAACATTGCGACAGACTGCTCCCTGACAAACGGCGGTAATCTCAAGAAGTGATGGGACGAATGACTCATGTTGCCATAAAAAGTGTCCTTAAATAGCTCTACAATATTTATCACATCCTTATATCATAGTTGCCGTGAATGACGTTTTACCGAACAGGATCATACTAAGAAATACAACTATGCGAACACCATATAACACGATATCTGACAAGGAAAAGAAGGGCATAGTAACCATTTTTTTTCATATATCCATTTCTTATTTCCGCTTTCAGAAATATCCATCGATTAGCTACGAAGAGATATAACGATACGTATTTAATTAAGGCATTCTACTTAACCAAATTCCGCTTCAGCCAGGCTTTCACTTATAAATCGTTATAGACATCCCGATAGCTAATAAACGATAATTACTCAATGTATAATTACCACAGCCATCACAACAGACTACCTAATCGCCTTTCGTCTTGGCTTGGACAAACATCTTGGCACTTTGTTACAAATATACTTACATGAAGGATATTTGTAAACCGTTTTCTGTTGTTTGTATATATCTAAACATTTATCATCACAATCAGTCTGAGAAACACGTGTTTCTTAAAAGTTGATACAATAATTTTAGATATAACGAAAAGTATAAGGCCGCCTTCACACAAACGAAAATGCTCGGAAAAAAAACACGAACCCCGATATTTTCGAAAGCCACATTTGTTTGAAAACATAGCAATTTATCCCCTCTGTTCACGCAAAAAAAAAATCGGATAATCTTTTTTGCGTGAACGCGCCTTAACGTGTGTAAAGTTAAGGCGACACATTATCTATTATAACTACAACGTAAATAAAATCTTACCTTCTCCAAATCTTTAAGCATCGTATCGTAATCCATTTTGCTGAATATATGATAGACTATTTGGTTAGATATAAAACAGCTGTGTGAATATTTCGATTTCAATAACTTAATTGTCACCTTTATGAAGCAATTAAATGTATAATTAACGAATTTCAAATGTGTATGCTACAACACTTAAGTATATCACACGTTTAGTTTATGTCCAAGAAAAGTATAATTAAGAAGCGCGACATTATTAAATTCAATCAAATACATACAATATGTATCGCTTGCCAGAACAAACTCTCAAATGGCAAAGATAAGTGAATGAGCGAAAATATCCTTATCTAATTTTGTTGAACATAATCCAAATTGCATTTTCTTTTTGAAGAAAAAGTACATTTTTTCTTCGAAACGTAAAATGATACCAAACTGTTATAAATGCTGATCACCAAGCATTAGCATTTTACGCATACTACAAAATACTATCAAACGTAACATTTTGACCTATTTCATACAGTTTTCCTATTCTAATTGCGTTGTACAATATGTTTGAACAGCCATAAAATCACATCTTTTATGATCACTTGATTCGTGGAATGTATTGCTATGTCCAGAGATCTGAATCCAACACCCCTACATAGATATTAAGGACACATATCATGAGAAAATATATCTGCTGGATTAACCAAATAAAGTGTCCGCGGGTACACCTTGTATTCGACAATTTCTGATCCATTGGATAATCGCTTAGAGTCTTTTCAGAATTTGCTCATGCACAATTGCGCAGCTTAAAAACACAAACATGCTTGCTCAATGTTTGTTCCCTAATCCGAACAAGGCTACTTTCACTTGAATAGATATCTATTAAGGATCGAGAAAAGGTCTCATGTACACACTCATGCTAATCATGATTATGTGTAATTCTTTTATATGCCTTTGAGAAAGGTATGTAACTCAAACACTCTACTGAGAAACGGCAATCCTGGCTAAGGGTCAGTCATGAGCAATTCCATTAGACGCTTTGTGCGAATCAAGCGTTCAAGTGGTTTAGATAGGTGGACCTTTGATAACAGCAAATCTAATTTTGGAATTTGGTCTGCATTTGAATGCAACTCAGTATATGCTAGCGTATATTCATTTATTTGAGATATGGTGTACATATTGTACACTTTGAAGAGTATCCGATCCAAAGGTCCCCTGAAAAATAGTCCCCGGATAAATTCACAAAAAAACACTGTATAGGCAACATGGTAAAATAAAGTCCCAAGAAAAAAACTCAAATTGCTATTAACATTTAATAAGTGTTCACACAGGAAAGTGTGTAGATTATTTTTAAAAAAAAACGCGATTTTTGAAAGAACCGAAGGGATAAATTGCTATGTTTTAAACAAACGTTAAAATGTTATATTTTTGAGCTATGACTGATCTTTGATGACAATTCAGGTGGACTTAAACCTAAGGGTGACTTTATGTCCGGGAACGTTTTGCCCTGGATTCACTTAAGATATCTTGCTATTTCTTCCAGCTATTGAGGAAAACGGTTTACATAGCCCGAAATGAAAAATGCCAAAATGTATTTATCATTGTTTAAAATACCTTCAACTAATGAAATGATAAAAGAATGCATTCAAGTTCCATTATATAACCTCATAAACACATTTTGTCAAATCCGTTTGAGTAGCAAACACTAGGAAAGGCCAGAACAAGGTTGTATCAAAGAAGACTTTGAG
>LQRL01177815.1:0-12418 GCA_001703475.1 Hydroides elegans | reverse complement strand
TCTCTCTCTCTCTCTCTCTCTCTCTCTCTCTCTCTCTCTCTCTCTCTCTCTCTCTCTCTCTCTCTCTCTCTCTCTCTCTCTCTATCTATCTCTCTCTCTCCCCCTCTCTCCATCTCTCTCTCACCTTCTTTCTGTTTCGAACTATATCTTCTCTCTATTTCTCTCTCTCCAATTCTTTTTTCTCTTTCTTCCATTCACTCTTTCTTTCTTTCTCTTCTTTCTCTTTTTTCCCTCTTCACCAACCTTTTTTTAGCAACATTTCCCATAGCTATATGTTCATAACTGTTTGTTTATGTTTCTTTCAGGCGAAGAGTTTAGAGTCAAAGTCCCTACATTCCACATGAAGTGTCTGCCATACGAAACTCGCGAAGACTGTCAGCAGCGTCTTCTCATACGCAAAAAGGACCTATGACCGCCATATCTTTAAAAAAAATGTGTGAAGCAAAAATGAATCCGAGAGATATACATAGACTTCTATAGGCAATATATTCAAAAGTAATTGGAGGTGATGGTGAAGGGGAGGGTGGACATAGACGCGACGAAATGGTGGGATGAGGCTTCTCTGTTATAAGTTATAAAATCATATTGAATCATTATCATGTTCGTTGCTTATTTGTGTAGAATCTACCGTTTAGTATAGGTAATAGAAAATAGGGGTATGCTTGGATAATATTTTTCCCGCTTTCATATTATCGCTTTTCGGCGCTTTGTTTGCAAATTGATCGAAGCACATCTTTTTGTCGACCCTTGGTTTTATCACAGTACTGCTAGTCAAACCATTTATTTGCTGTCGTTTTATTAGTTGATTAGGGCTATGTCTTTTATTTAGTCATTAACAAACCTAATTTATGGTTACAATTTTCTCCTACTATTTGTTCTATATAAAAGATATCTTGCAAACATATATATCTAAACTATATTTGTATTAACCACTGAGTCTGTAGTGCAATATCGGAACGTGCTTAAGTTATTATCTAAACTTGAACTTGACTTGCTTTTGACTTTAGATCTAATATGTTTTAATAACCATAGTCTCTTCTCACTGTTGGAACCAATGATGAGTGATTAAAGCTATACATGTACGTGAAAATGAACCAATAATACCATAGACAACATGGAAACATTATGCTGCAAATTGATGGTATTGGACGAAAATGTGAATGAAAATCATGATGGATTTATGATATAATTATTTTCATCAATTTGCTTGCGTGTATTTTAAACGAATAGCATTTTATTTATTTCACAAATATAGTGTATATTGATTAACCTTCCTAGCATGATTTGTTTATAGATGTCAGCTCCAAAACAAGTTGAGTTGCAGTATGAGCAAAATATGCCTAAACATGTCAAGCAATTCGATTTTATAGATTCTATAATTGTGCGAATCTAAAAAGGGTTTCATGTATATTATACTGACCCAGTTCGTGAGAAATTGTCATTGTACTAAACAAATTCATCGTTATTTTGGGTTAAAAATAAAGAAGAAAACAGGTTTGGAACTACGTGCAAAAGTTGTTGTTTTTAACAATCAAGAACATATATAAGACAAATGTAGATCGAAATTGTAATTACATATCAATATGATAAACAAGATATTTTTTCATTTCCATGAACCGTCACCTTTGCATATGAAGATGCTTTCATTTAATGGTGGGGGAATTGTCTGGTTGCACATGAAACCCCACTAGCTACATGCCAGACATGCTTTGTGCGTTCTATATGTAAAAGTAAACCCTTATTACGGG
Organism: Hydroides elegans; assembly: GCA_001703475.1. Lineage (NCBI taxonomy): Eukaryota > Metazoa > Annelida > Polychaeta > Sabellida > Serpulidae > Hydroides > Hydroides elegans. The sequence continues at coordinate 10,670 of LQRL01177815.1, read as the reverse complement.
ATAAAGCTATTACAGCCGGGCTGAATTTAGTGCAATGTTTTTGCCAAGTTCTATTGTTTGTTAAGTTCTATGATTTCAGGTCAGTAACGGGAAAGCAATGGTTGTTTTTGAAAGACATTTCAATTTATATATACGTTTATCTTTGTAAATTTTCATCCATGGGCATTGAAATAAATAAATGTATATGTGCACTGTACCAATTATTGATTTGTTTTTTCTGTCGAATTTATCAATGAAATCGATTTCTTTGACAGCTGTCATTTAATGTAATATCACTTAAGTGGTCATCATCAATAATTACATTGCAGAGCATATGTAACTTCCGTTCTGGTCAACGATCATGGTAAATAACTAAAACAAAACAAAAACAACTACAAAAATAATAAAGAAATCAAATAAACAGCTTCTATAATCATAGCAGCGCATCAAATGCCTTTGTTTAGCTCCATCGCCTCATTGCACTAACTTTGATATTATTCTTCTTTGTCAGTTCATTGCCCTACATAACATTATAGGCGCGGTAAACACATTTTATTTCTGGCCCATTTTATGCAATGTGGAAATCGATAGCTGTTATTTTCGTTTTTAACTTTTGACTGATTTGCTTGAGAGTCAAGTAAGTGGTTATGATCGGTAAATATTTGTGAAAAAGTTATCTATGAAATTCGTGGTATTTTCCATGCAAATTTTCTGTATGTCGAAGTGCCTAGATTTATTTTTACACGATAAGTTTCCAGTAAAAAAAAATTGTTGTTTTGCGTGCGTAGTCAATGTGTAAATTGCATGTGCTAACGCGAAGGGCTACGAGCGTGCGGGACTCGAGCGGGGACGGACGTGCGATTCGTATATGACGTTACATCACTATCAGCGATAGTATGTAAAATCATTTTGGTTCAAACCTCAAATTAAGTAAGGGATATTATTCAGTGTTCCTGTAATATGCAATATACCATAAATATATGTCATACATGTACAATGATGTAATCTATTGTGTTGCATGGTTCTACAATCATACTACAGTAGACTCTCGGTAATCGGAACCCCTCTGGACCGGTAATTTTTGTTCCGATAAACCGTGGGTTCCTATTAACAGTAGTAAATTTGTATAAATATACGATTATGGGATTTTGAAATCGGTTCCGATAAAACAGATAATTCCGATTAAAAAAGTTCCGATTAACGAGAGTCTACTGTATATCAACCCCCTTTAGGTTGCTCTAGTTGCTGCATTACGCTCTGCTATTTATAATGTGCCTATAGGGGTTCTATCTTCCTATGCATGTATTTTCTTTTTTCAACAACGTTATACAACCATCGCATGCCAAATGATTTTTGCGCATGTGATTTTTTTTTCTATTTCGGTCGCCATTATAAAATTGCATATATTAATATTATTCCGTTTCCTAAAATATCACACATAAAAATGTGTTTTCTTTGTGATATTCATATGCAAAACGCACAAGCATTATGCGAATCATTCACATTTCATTGACTCGCGTCATCCGATGGGACATTAAATGTTATAATTGCAGCTGAAGTCATGATAATTTCTTCACAGTGCCTATGTAAATCATATGGAAAGCAGATTAGAATATTCATATAGCTGTTTACTGCCTAAATATGACGGTCTCATTTTGTGCAGAAAAAGCATTCAGTGTCCTTCCTAATTTCTCCCTATTTTTGGATAATTTAATTTTAAAAGCCAAAATAACCTTCTGGCATATAATTTGATAGGTTAGATCTATTTAGAGACTAAATGAAACAATATAAATCAAAGTAAGTTTACAACTGATAAATCCAGGGCTTTTGTAATAATAATAATACTGATATTTATATAGCGCCTTTTCAACAATTTGCCCAAAGCGCTTTACAATATAGTATTATAAGCAGACAATGTAATAATCTAAAAAAACATATATGACTAAATAATGTAGAATAAACGCAATTATTTGAGATACATTAAAACATGATTATTATCATAATTAATATAGATTCTTATAATAGATCTTTGTATGCAGATCGAAAATAGAACATTTTCAACTTCTTTCTAAAAAGTGGTAGAGAGTTCGCATCTTTAACACTTTGGGGCAAACTGTTCCAAATCATTGGAGCTGCTAGAGCAGGGAATTTTCTTAATGTATATTTTTTCTAGGGGATTTTCAAACATCAACTGATTTTATCGATGCATTTGGCAATTTTTACCGGCACCTGAACATATTGATACACATTTTATCGGTTTTCAAATAATTAGTTCCATAAACTAATAGAATCGAGCAAAATCTTTTGAATGATATATTTAATCAAATGATTGAGAAATAAATACAGATAAATAATTCATATTAATGCGGTAAGGCCCTTTTGCGATCGCTGCGGCATTGAAAGGAACTATAGCAATATAAAATGGCCAGCTAGTGTATATCTATTTGACTATACAATGTATATTCTTTTAATTTCGCGTTATATCGCAGACTGCCATGCCGTACCATGGAGGGTCAATAATTAACATAGGTCAATTTCGAGGGATATTTAATTATTTATTTGATAAAAACACACACGGCACAGCCACTGTATAAATGACCTTCCCACGGTTTTTTGATTGGGTCACAGCATGAAATATATGTTGTTATGGAAAATCATATTGTGAAAGTCCAAAAACCACGACATTTGTTGGATGTTACAATAATAAAAAATGGTATGGTGTTTTTTAGGGAACTATATTTCCGGACTGAATAAAATAGAATATAAGTTGTGATTTTAGCTAAAATACAACCCCCTTTGTACAATAAACGCTACATAGATACAAAGATGGGTAAATGGCGTGACTGATTTCAGTAAAACCCAAGTATTACATTAAGATTGTATAACTAGAGAGGGCCAAGGTAGAATTATAAGCTTTACATTGAACTCGTCCTTCTTAAAAATAAAAGATTAGGGTCATCCTTTACGAATGACCCCGTTTCTATTTGATTCGACCAAATATCTCAGAAAGGTTAATATTCTTTATTCTGATAAAACCTGAAACACGCTTTATCCGTGTTTTTGTGTGAACATAAACAAAAACATCAATAACATGCCAAAAAATATAGAATCTATATAAGTGATGCAATACCACTCTTCGGGAGGGCCCGTATATTGCATAAATGATATAGAATTCTTAAGCTGCATTTATACTGCTTTTAAGGGTTTTGGCACAGGCCTACACGCTTATGCAAGAAATATTGCCTAACAGTTTTTGTAAGGCAAATCTGTTTATATCATGATGACATAGTCCAATATTAATTATATAGGCTGAAATATGTAAATTTATGCAAAATAAGCATGACACACCTCCGAGATAAATCCAGTGACAATGACCGTGAATGCATAGAAAGTTCACGTAAATAAATTACTTCATATGTCCTTGTTTATGTTCATAAAACTATTATCGTATATTTTGATATCTCAACGCTTCTTGTAAACTGACATGAGGGGGTCTCGAGATGCGTAATCAAGAGCCAACAAATAGTAGCTTAAAATCAACTTGGTAACTCGACGAGATTTCGGTACAGATATTTGTTGTATTGTACTTTTTAGATATTGAGATAATATACGGTTGACTATACGTTCATAGTGTCACTCCCTGGTTCGTGACTAGAATTTCTCAAAAGTCTTGCTTCTCAAAACTCAATATGAAAACGCCTAAAATACTCATTTTTAGTCGACTTCAGTAAAGATTCATCATGAAATTTCAAATGCTGTAGTGTAGCTAATGCAGGTTAAATTTTATGGCAATTTTAGGTTCAATTGTAGCTTCAGAATTTAGAAATATTTGTATATCTTTGTCTGTAAAATCTTATTTTTTACTTGTATCCCAGTTTTATCGAACGTGCATAAATTTGTGTTGTTTGCCTAACCTTTAACGAGGTTATGACTTATTTACGGTGTTGGTCCACATATGATATTATAGATCCTACATTTTATTCTAAGGAAAATATCTCCTTGGCGGAAGACTAGGCTTTGGATAAATAAAGTTGTATATGGTTAATTGTTGATTTGTAGACTGTGTATATTTTACTCAAAATTCAAGACAAATATCAAGAAAACGTTCAAATATCTTTTTGATATATTTTATTTGTTATTTTTATGTTTTTTAAACATTCTTGAAATTGCACATGATATCATATTAACAGAAATAAGGTTTACATATTTACAAACAAGTCGTTTTACGACTAGTTGGAACGCAAAATAATTACAAAACACGCTGTACATCACATTTCCACATGTTACGCCTATTTACACGTTTATCCCCGAGGTACCTATAAAAATAATACTCAAGCTCTAACATAAATCATTATCATGATTCTTATGTAACAACATAACATACATCTATTTCAAATGATCATATTTAAACAGTTATGATTTATTAACCATTCAAATAAAAGTAATATACAGCATTTGCAACCAAACATACAAATAATATGAGACAAGAAAGTATTGAACATACTTGAAAAATATAAATGCGTTTGTAAAACTTGTGATTGGCAGTTTCAAACCAGATTCACATTTGAAGAAAAAAAAACAATCAGTCAAACATAATTACAGTTTAGTATAACAACTGTTCTTCAAAACTATTCACACCATACTTATTTACACCAATACTAGCAATACTTCATTTAATCTTAATTATCGATGTACCGCTATAAAATCTTTGAAGGTACAGTCAACAAAAAACATTTATTCTAAAATCACGAATTTTTCGTCAAACCATAGAAGGATCTACCTTCAAATAAACTCTAACCCCTATATACAACAATACAATAAGCTCGACCCCCTATGCAGGCACTATTTTGTACATCCTTATTCTAAAAGCAGGCATATTATTATGGACTATGGAGATCTATGACCTATATGACAATGTCTCCAATATGGAGAAAGGGATTGATTTTTGTTCGTGATAAATAGAAGCAAATGCCTGGGACTAAACATGACGTTATCGTCTGCCAAAAACTCGTTTCGCCTTATTGCTTAAAAACATGAAATCATGCCAGATATGAATCATTAGCTAACAACTTCCAAGTAAAGTGCATTGCCTTTTACGCCCTGTATCGATTAGTAAGTTCATTGGCAATGTATAAGATTGATCCTATGATTATTCTGAGGGACCTTTGTCACTCGCCCAGTATGAGTACATAAAAATGTGTTTATCATTGTTTAAATATTTACATAACACTAAGCAATTCCATGAATCAATCTATTTTTTTTCCTTCGAGCTATATGACTCTTAAAACATAACGCTCAACAATGAATTTAGACCAAAGCGAAGTTATACTTGGCATATTTACATTTTTACCATAGTGATATTGCTAAACAAAACCGTATACTTTTCAACATTTGTTTTTACTCTTCAACCATGACATAATTACTGTAAACAGGACACTTTAGTTCGATTGAGTCTTCATAAGAAACATTTAGCCCATAACGGAAATATTATATGAAACAAAAACAGTTAGAACATATGTTTCTGAGAACACTCAGGCAATCGATGAAACTTGTTGCCCCTTTTCAGCATCTGGTGTTATGACGCACGAAGCTAGAAGTAAATCAATAAGTTATTTTCTTTTTTCCCCTCCTCTAGTCTATAACCCAAGTTCAATTTCCCAAGGCTGTGAGCGTATTTCATTAATGTATATCGTACATTGATACAACAAATATTTTTTTTTAATTATAAGTAAATAATAGTTATATAGTTATAACTCATCTAACAAGAAGGTGAGATCACAAGTCTTGATCATTAACATCACACAACCACATAGTCGAATAAAATTTGCATCGGGGTTTCATTCGTAATATGCTTTTAGCTGCACATTTTGGACTGACGACTAGACAATGATTTAGGTGTTAAATAACAACCTCAAATGATTAATTCACTCATTACTATCTTAAATATAACAGATGAGAAATAATATAATACTAAATCCGATTACTTGTTTAGTTTGACCGAAAAGGCGAGACAACAAAATACGGTAGAAACAACTACTATGCTCTATCAATGAACACCTGTAGAACATCCCGACCCCCTAAACCACACTCTTTCGTATTTACACATACACACGCACGCATACAAATATACACAAAATGGGCCAGTGAGTACACAAATGTTCACGGTTTCGTTTCATTCGTTTCAATACACCCTGGACACATTATAATTGAGTTCGCGATAGAACTGATGGTTGAAATTCCTCGCAAAGTCCCTTACGTTGTTGTTATTGTTACTGTTGGCACTGTTGATGACGTAGTGCGTCACAAACACGGTGCCGGATGTATCGGGGTTGCACGTGATGCGTTTGATCTGCTCGTAGGTAACGAACATGACCACGTTCCACGAGCCGAGACGCATGAACGAGGGCATGCACCTAAACATAACGGGAGAACAATATGTAATATATTATGCGCATTAGTATCAATTGATACGATAATACATGCTGTGTGAGAATTAATGGGTAAGATAGCATTTGGGAATTTTGTAGCTATATTTAGAATAGTGGATGTCTTATTATCATAGTCATATCGAAGATTTTTATGATAATGCAGTTATAAATCATATTTAGGTTTTCTATTTCGGTTAATAAGTATATCAAAATGAAAAGGTAGACCTAAAGATTTATTATCATTATCTTAATCTCTACGATAAAATGCTGTCATACAGCACAATAGGTGATCTGGTTTAATAGTAGGTGTTTGAAGCATACTTAGCCTCTGAGTGCAATTTTTCATCTTACATTGAAACAATCTATTACGTCATCACAAATGATTGCTTATAATTTTAGCATTAATTATTAAACAAATGCTTTTTATATAGCACATGGCAGTCACTCACCCTTTGTAAAACGCAGCCATTCCCTCGGCGCGGAACATCTTGGCGGCGCAATTGAGCGCACCCGTATAGGCACCGGGCTTGGAATTCATGAAGCGCGTCTTGACGACATCGACGGGCGAAGCGATCATCGTGGTGACGAGGCCGGCGCCGAAGGCCGAGGACACGTGACAGGGGACGCCGTCCGACAGGATGCGGCGTGTGAGAAAGAACTCTTTGATCAGGTCATAGGACACCAATTCTGTGACGTTGACGATGCTGTTGCGCGCGATGTTAGGCAGAGCACCTGAAAATGGAATGAGGGATTTATGGTCAAAACATGCGAGGAAGAAATGTTGACTTATAAACCTTCTTTTCCTATATTTATTGTACTATCCGGTCTTAAACAATTGGAGAATTCCTGAGAAAAATCTACATTTTTTTTACTGATAATGCTTCTTTCATTACTCATTTGAACTTGGACATACATATTGCCTTTTTTTTATTGTAGCAACACGCCTTACCTTTCCATAGCCCTCGTACTCCTTCAGTAGCAGCAATCGAGGAGTAGGCATGTCGCAGGCCCTTATAGCGGCCACCTTTTGATCCCTGCGCTTGAAGTCGCACTTTGACAACATCAGTAGGCTGCGCAGCGACCACAGCTAGGCCTCCGGTGGTCAGGCCAGCCAGCACACGAATGCCGAACATACCACTGCTGCTCTCATTGACTGTAACATATAAAGTGTATAGGAATGCTTAACGGATTGAACATAATTTCATGATTCGGCTGGTTAGTATGGTCATTCAAATATTAGTTTTCATTGGAAAGTATTAACTGTACGTTTTTTCTGTCATTTTTTTAAAATCAATTTATACTGTTCATTACAACAGTTTGAAAGAAAACAATTGCAAAGATGTAGCATGGTTATGCTATTTTTGCTTGCTTTATATGTATTTTCCAACTCACAAAACGATTTTTCATCCTTCTGTAACCTATAAGAAACCTGTGCAAACATATTTGGTCTGAAAGGTATATTGAATAACGAAAATATGGGTTAAGGTTGAAAGCAATGCAATGTTATATTTTATCAAGCCACACATACACACACACTAACATTCAACTCCTCCCTGAAAAGAAACTGAAATATTTCATTAAATCAACATTAAATAATATCCTGAAAAGAAAACAAAAAGTATTAGGGGTAGAGATGATTTACAAGGGAATCCTTGTCAACTCAAATCCATCTTAACTATTAAAGCTTCTGATTAGATGAGATGTTAATGCTGCTATGCAAAGCTTGTGTTAATTGAAGTTTACAGTGCGATTGTTTCACTTGAAACGAAAACACTTAGAGAAGAAAGATATTTACCTGAAAATTGTTGCATGTAGAACTGCTTCATCGTGTCGTAGAGACCAATTCTAATTGATGCAAAACACATTTGTCGTTGCAGTCCTGCAGACAAGCCACTGTACCATGCTTTAGGACCTTCGGTTTTTGCAATGGTGTACAATGTACCTGTGACTCCTCGGTACATTTTACCAGTGAGTCGCCCTGCGCCTTCACCTTGGAGCTGTAAAATACAAATAGATAGACAATGAACATTTTTATTATTCGGATTGTCATGAAAAAAATCTCAAATATCAACACGTACTAGCTACACGAGATCAGTGAGGGTTTTCTTTTTTCCCTTGGTTTCAATTCAGTATAACAAAACAAGTTCAATTTATATGGTCCGGTGATTATATTCATTTAATAGCTCGTGTAACTAGCGCGGCTAATGGAAATCGAATACACAAAGTGTACACAGGTTACGTACATGCAGATAAAGGATATATATGATACACTACTCCCCAAAAAAGAAACCCTGATTAACATTAAACCCCCCACCCTCTGCAAATCATCCCAAAATCCGTCAGTAACCCTTTCAGTATCTTCATCTGTAAATCTTCATCTGTACGGGATTTCCAGCAAAAGTATGCATCTATCCAGCTTGTCTGTTCCTTTTGGATTCAAGCAACACTCGGCACCTGTGAACGAAAATAGGGAAGTGTCGGATTAGAGGTACGTCAAAACTGAAATAATTAGGCGTTTCCTATCCAGTGCATAATTCGAATATTAAAAATTCTATATTTTGTTTTAAAAGATTAACTATCAAAATATGTAACTTAAAAAATACCTGTGGTGCACTGTTCTTCTGTCTTTCAAGCAGTGAAATTAAAACATACCTGGTGTAAAAATGTGTACCGTGGCTAATTCGAAACAAGTGCAATGCAACTTAAAAATGTGTCCTTTTCATTTGTATCCACTATTGAACATACCTGAAGGCGAACTTTAGCAGTATCAAGAGGAAATGTGATCACATCAGCGATACAAGCTGCCGTGCCCGCACTAAGCAGCTTCACACCAAGATTGCTTGGTTCACAACTTCCTTTCGTCTTCATGGTACTTTCTAGCTTCTGCGCTGGCATTACTGTTTGGACTGACGAGCTGACGATGTTTTCGGGCTCTTCGTTCATTTTTGTAGTTGGAGGTTTGTTCTTGGGCTTCGTGGGAGTGGGCATTTTGACAACAAGTGTGATGTTTTCCATTTCTTTTGCTATGTTTTTTTTTTCTGAAACGATAGAATCAAACATATTCTTATAAATCTTGTATGGTTTGGAATATTCGACGAATCAGTTGAATATTACATTAGGTATTGACTACTAACAATATATTTGTTCAAAACCTTTTGATGTCTCTATGTGATTTTATCAATTAACCAAGGACATATATTTCCAAAAAATAACACGTTTTAACAGTTAAATCTACAAATTTGTTTTCAAACTAGCAAATCGATAAAACAAACACGACATTTATAATGTAAAAGTGTAAAATATATTTATGCTTACTGTTTGAACTGGTGACTGCAGAGTTGATGAATTATGACCTGATCTTCGTATGACTATACGTAACTTATATTACTTTTGTGATCAAACAGTCGATCACAATATATTGACATGTGTTGTTCTGCAAAGAACTCTGAAGATATTGATGTGTAGGTTGAATAAAGCTGGGAAATCATCGGATAGTTTCGTCTGGAACAAATATGAATGACAAGTTACTTTCCTGTCTTTGAAAATATAATCAGAATCACAGACAACTTTCCTTTCAATATGAATAGAAACGTGAATAATTTTAAAGTGTATGTCTTAATAACATAACCGAACCATACCCAGAGACAAGAAAAATAACAGCAATTTCTAACTCATTCAAGAGTGGTTACGTTCGAAGTTAACTACACTAAAAGAAACTATTTCTCATCCGTTCATGTACAGAATTTGTCAAAAGAGAACCTGTCGATTTATCAACATTTGTTTATATCAAAAACTCACCTTTTCCGTTGAAGTAAACCGTTTTAAACAAGAAAATCTTTAGTTTTCTTCAATTTTGATCCACAAGAAATGGCTTCTCTTCTTTGTTTCTGGTAAAATTCCATAGATGTGTTTACTTGAATACTCGATAAATATGCGGTATTTATGCTGTTTATTCCAAGAGGTGTGTTGTGTGTCGACCAATCACACGCCGCCGTGTACGGGTGTGTCACGTAAGTTCAGAATCAGACCACGGCTAAAAATAGAAACATTACATGGTAACAGCAACCAAAGGGCATATTTTCAAGCATTTACGGTAATCCGAATTTGTATATTTTACTGAAAAAATAGGGAGGGAGTTTTTGGAATCTCCCTCAGTCTTTGCATTATAATCTATTGTGTGTATGTGCGAGCACCGCGCTAAAGAAATGAGATAGCGCGGGCAAATAAGAATCAATGGATAGTTATGGCCGTAGACATATATAT
>LQRL01177809.1:6210-17187 GCA_001703475.1 Hydroides elegans | reverse complement strand
GCAAAGATGAGCTCTTTACATCAGACTTCTAGTCTTGAAGCATTTCACAGCCTCATTCTAAACTTCACACCAAAACGTGTAGCTTTCGGTTACAAAGGAATGTTATGCAGGTATAAATACTATAATATATATACAAATATATATTACACTCTTATATATAAAATATATATACACTCTTATATATATTTATTATATGAAGTATGTAATAATTTGATCGAGTTCTATAAAATCGGAAAATCAGAATTTATTTTGTGTACACACATCATGAACTCATGGTATTTGTGTGTATTAGGCGTTATTTCTTGCTTTTGATCAAAACTTATAATAAGTCATTTTATATATAGAGAGTTTATATTTATCAACAGTATTAGATACATTGGCTATATCCTGTAATGGTCCCCTTTAATCCGTTTAGACGGCTTAAATTGCTATGATGCGCGTTGTTTCGTATATGGGAAATTAACCATAGGGGGACTGATACAGGATATAGCCGATACATTTAGGATTGAAGCATGACTTATCAATCAAAATAATTGTTTAACATATTTCAGACAACTTTTGGCGGTTTTGCACTACAATGAAAATGCGGATAGGAAGCACGCAACTGTGAACGAAAAGCCTGTCTACAGGGTCACTTTCCCAAAGTTCAAGAAGGGTGGTTTTTCCATTCTCCCAAAAAAGACACCCCCAACCTATGGTATATAATTATCATTTGCATATTTAAAACTGACAATCTACGTTTTTCGCACACTAAGATTATTAATGCGGTTGATTATGCGATCAATAGCTCAATATCACGGCGTAGAGTGGTATTTACCTCAGTGTATTTTGACGGTCATCTTACATGTGATTACCAACAATTCCAAAGACTCACTGATGAATCTTTAAGAATAAGCATGTTTGAAATAAGTCATTGGTTATTTGAGGATTTTGATTCATGACTCTCAGACTTATATTTGACTGGTATTTATTTTAACCATCTATTTTACTGAGCCAATTTGGAGAAGTGCAACATGTATTCTATGAGAACATATAGCCAGAAAGCATATGTTTCTTGCAATATATTGGCACGATATACAGTCTTACCCGGTTATCTCGTACCCGCTTATCTCGTAACCCACGTATCTCGTCACTTTTCCAAATCCCCACCTCTATTTTCCTATGCCAATTTGAAAAGGATATCTCGTCACCCGGCCATCTCGTCATTTTGACCTCGGTCGGAGCACTGACGAGATAACCGGGTAAGACTGTAATCTTATTACCTTGTACGAAAAAAAAACACAAATTTTTCATCTTTTTCTTTATTTTAGGCTACATCAAAGAGCTGAAGAGCCATTTGTGCACACAGGTTTTGGTAAACCCAGAACTGTTTGAAGAACGTTTAAGTGAGATAATAGTTCCTGACAATCTTTGCTCTGGTTATGTTCGTCCAAATGTTCAGGAGACAGTGAGTACAATGTCCCGACGGTTCAATCCAAAGGTGCTGGCAGAAACCCAGAATACTCAGGAGATGGAAACGCTCTCCTAATCGAACTCACAACACAAGCAGGCAGAACTTTTCTGCAGTGTTTTCCTAAATAGCCCCAACACCAGCGGACAAAATGTCGATAGGCTGTGTGACGATATCGTCTAGAATAGAATTGTAATATATGCATTTAAATGTAACTGGTTCATAACAATGTGACAGGGTAAGATTATGCATGTTAATTCTTTGAACTGCACGTCAATCCAAGTAAAAAGTATTTGATATTTTATCATTTGTGGACCAAATAAATATTCAAAGATACAAAAATTTCTTTTTGGCCACGGTTTGCAAAGCGAACCGAGGATTTAAAACGTTGTACGTAAACCATTTATTGCATTATTATTCATATAAGTTAAAGCCTTCGATACTTCATAATATTGTTTCAAAAACATTATCCTTTCTAAATAATTTTTAAAACAAATGTAATCTAGTACTATGTCGACTAAAAAACGGTGTTCGGGCGTATTTAAGGGGCAAGATAGTCAAAATAGCTATTAATATTATTATACTGCCACTTAATTAACTTTGTTGTCCTTTCATAATTATGTTTTATTCATTGTTTCAACTATTATCGTAGAGAGTCTAGCAATGTTGGGCTTACTGGCATTGGAAGTCTTGTTTTATTAATTCAAATCAACAAATTAATTGAAATATGCCAGGTGATTTATCATAACAACTTACTCATTTGGCGAATGTTGGTTCATCGGACCATATTGCTGTCTATACGCATAGTAAACAGCTTGTAAATTCCACATATTACGAGCTACAGCCTCAAAACCTGGATGATCAGTTATACAACATGGTGTCTCTAACCCAACCAGAGCGACTTCATGGCGTTTTGAAACTATTTCTTGAATTTCATGACAGCATATGCATTCATCATGGGTAGGCATTATTTCACACTTGTTACATAGACACCTGGAATTAAATACATTGATGATAGAAAACCTGCAAAGATGTCCTGATTCTTTTTTTTTATAAATAAGAGAATTTTAAAGATTTAACAAAAATGGTCCTTCCAGACCATATTATTTTCTCTTAAAATTGTCTTTACTCCTTATTTCAAAATAAACAAATTCTATTGTAATAAATTCCTTTAGTTATAAAGTAATATGCAAAAAAAATACTGAAAATGTTGTAATTAGTCATCGGGTCCACCATGTTTTAAGATATTGTGTATTATAAAGATCCTTTTTAAATAAATGATAGGCAAAATATACTGAAAATAAACGGTAATTAGCCATCAGGTCCACCATATTTTAAGGCAGTATTTAGTTGTAATAGTCGGGTGTTTTATTGGGTGCTCTTTATCTTTTTTAATATTAAAAACGCTTGATTTTTGAACGTTTCATATTTTTTTATAGTCCGAAAATTATCAATTAAAATGTCCCTTCCAGTCCACATAATTTTCTCCACAAATATCTAAAAGGAATTGCTTTATTTGTATTGTTAAAAAGCCTTTTTAATAAATAATAGGCAAAATACCGAAAATAAACGGTAATTTGCCATCAGGTCCACCATATTTCAAGGCAGTATGTAGATGTAATAGTCGGGTGCTTTATTGGGTGCTCTTTATATTTTTTAATATTGCAAACGCTTGATTTTGGAACGTTTTATATTTGTTTTTATAGTCAGAAAAATATCGATTAAAATGTCCCTTCCAGTCCACATAATTTTCTCCACAAATATGTTAAAGGAATTAATGTTAGTTGTATAATTATAATGCCTTTTCATAGATAATAGGCAAGCTATACTGAAAATAAACGGTAATTAGCCATCAGGTCCACCATATTTGAAGATATCATGTTCTTTTGACCGTTTACAATAAAATACAAACGTATGTTTATCGTTATATACTTTTCCTATTACAATAAAATCAACGATTATGGCCCTTCCAGTCCACATAATTTTCTCCACAAATATCTAAAAGGAATTACTTTTATTTGTATTATTATTAAGCCTTTTTTTATAAATAATAGGCAAAATATACTAAAAATAAACGGTAATTTGCCATCAGGTCCACCATATTTTTAGGCAGTATGTAGATGTAATAGTCGGGTGTTTTATTGGGTGCACTTTATCTTTTTTAATATTAAAAACGATTGATTTTGGAACATTTTATATTTTTTCATAGTCAGAAAAATATCGATTAAAATGTCCCTTCCAGTCCACATAATTTTCTCCACAAATATCTAAAAGGACTTCATTTAGTTGTATGATTATAAAGCCTTTTTATAGATAATAGGCAAGCTATACTGAAAATAAACGGTAATTAGCCATCAGGTCCACCAAATTTGAAGATATCATGTTCTTTCGACCGTTGACAATATAATACACACGTATGATTTTCGCTATATACTTTTCCTATTACAATTAAATCAACTATTAGGCCCTTCCAGTCCACATAATTTTCTCCACAAATATCTAAAAGGAATTATCTTTATTTGTATTATTATTAAGCCTTTTTTTATAACTAATAGGCAAAATATACTGAAAATAAACGGTAATTTGCCATCAGGTCCACCATATTTTAAGGCAGTATGTAGATATAATAGTCGGGTGTTTTATTGGGTGCACCTTTTCTTATTCAATATTACAAACGCTTGATTTTGGAACATTTTATATTTTTTCATAGTCAGAAAAATATCGATTAAAATGTCCCTTCCAGTCCACATAATTTTCTCCACAAATATCTAAAAGGAATTAATTTAGTTGTATAATAATAAAGCCTTTTTTATAGATAATAGGCAAGATATACTGAAAATAAACGGTAATTAGCCATCAGGTCCACCATATTTGAAGATATCATGTTCTTTCGAACTTTTGAAAATAAAATACAAACGTATGATTATCGTTATATACTTTTTTTTATTTCAATAAAATCAACGAAAATGGCACTTCCAGTCCACATAATATTCTAAAATTATTTCTGCTTTCACCAGTTATCTTAAAGTAAGTTTTTTTTTGCTTTTCATAAAACATTTTTCATTGTAAAAACCAAAAGCAAAAAAAGAATTTAAATGGATAAACTGAAATTAGCCATCAGGTCCACCATATTTTTATGTTTCAGTTTTGATCAATTCGTTGGGTGTACTCTTGCCTGATTATTTAAATTAGAATATGTTGCAAAAATATAATGGCTACACTCGTTTTACAAAAGAAAAGAAATATTTGTATTTGAATTCATTTCATAAATTTTAAATTTGTAATATATATTTATCATTCAATTATAGTTACCATTCCGTAGCCTGCAGTGAATTTCTCTGAACAGTTGTGATTTCATGCTCTCGAACTTGCTCAGGGTTATTCGAATCATTTTCATGCGCCATCGGTTCAAACATATATGGTCTGATTTCTCCCTCATAACCCTCATTATAACCGGTCGAATTGGTTGCATTTCCTTCAATATTTTCTTCAATATCATTTTCAGAATTGTCATCTATTAAAAACTCCTCAAACTCCATCGCTTATGAGATATAAAAGAACTTAAAGCAATTGAGTTATGCAGTAGCTGTACTTAACGCAATTGAGTATATGCAGTAGCTGCAATCGCCCTTCCTTTTGTGACGTCATCATCACACGCGACACAGTTGGGAATATCCATGAGGTTTTAACAGAGTACTGATTATTAAAACACAAATTATGATACAACCGCTTCGTATTTCGCAATAATTTGTGCAGGGTTGATATATAAATAGGTTATTCTTCTGGATTCTTAAATAAAAAAAATGCATCTTGTGACCTCTTTAACTTGAAACAAGATATTCAATTACAAGTTGTGCTACTCATTACTTAAAAATGGCAAATATGGAGCTGGTAAAGAGGTGCTTGGAACTGAGGAATAAAAGCCTGGGAGAGAGGGTAATTTGTTCATGAATCCATTCAAAAGACCTATCTTACAGCCTCCTTAACGAAAGTAATTTGAATGTAAGACTGATTATCCAGCACTTGTCAGCGTTTGTCATTATTGTCTCTTTGGTTAATGCCTTCAAGTGAAGAGAACTAACTATATTAGACATGAGCAATCATTCATAAGCAACACAATTTTCAGTAATCGTGGCATTGGTAGGTCGGGTAGGATACATACAACTAGAGACCAGATAAATAACAGTATATTTGAATTAAACTAAAATTTTAAAGTATTAAAATATCTAAATGAAACACAAATGATATAATGAAACATTTATATTAATATTGTGGCTATATCGATTAATCGCGATTAGTATCCATTTTTTTGTCATTTAATTGAAATGTTATATAGAACTGAGAGTAAAATAAAAATCGACTTCAGTTGCAGTATATATTTTTTCACATTTAATCTAATATGATTGCTGTAACTTTACTTTAAAGGTTTACAGCTTACCATACCGAATCTAATCTAGTTCAGATCATACAGGACAATTTTACCTGAAATGGAATTTTTCCTTGGCACTAGCGTGTCTCAGGATGATTATATCCTTCAAGAATTCACAATGACAGAGACTCATGCAATTACGAAAACTACTGAATTGCCATTCATTGAAAAGTGTGGTGAATTTAGTTGTCCGTCAACAAATATAAATCTTGTATTTCATATCGCTGCAGTGCTTTTATTTGGAGTATTTGGATGTAGCTCTAATTGCATCACAATTTATCTTTATTCTAAGAAGAAAAACAACTATGGGAACCGATTCTACATTCTTTTGCTGACTTACCTTGATACGGGCGCAATTGTTATGAACATACCACAATTCATACTTTTGGATTATATTCATTGCTGTGTATTTAAATGGACTTCCTTTTGGCCATATAACGTTATGCATGTTGCATACATAACGACTTTGAATGCGATGGCCATAGAGAGACTAGTCGCAGTTGTTTCTCCTTTTCAGTTTGAAAGGAAAAGAAAAATGATAAGATACATACTTATTTTATTTCTATTTTTATGGATGAGCATAGTATGCGTAAGACACATTTATAAAGCCACAGTAAATATATTAAGAATTGTAACTTTATTATACCCATTAATATGTGTTATGGTTTTAGCTAGTATATATGTCATAATAACAATCAATCTATTGAAAAGATCCTATAAAGGAACAGAAAAATCATCTCTGCAGGTTCACCCAAGTGCAACAAAACCCAAACCCAAAAGGTAAGATATGATGTGTTTATATTATTTGCATTATATAACAAAACTTATAATGAAACTTATTTATTCCAATTTATAACATGTGTAAGGTACAATCACTCATTTGCTATTTTTATACCTGATTTTCAAATGGTTATGGTATACTTTGAATTAGTTCAAAATAGAATTATAAACTGCTCAATTTAATCGTAATGTTTCTTTAATATTTGAATAGAAACAAATGCGTAATCGGACAAAAACCACCGCGAGGAATCACGAACAACCAAACAACAAAAGGTATTGACACTGATTTGAAACCAACAAGTGCCGACCAGCATCAGATAGACACGACAAGACAAAATGAGAAAAACAATGCCAGCAAGCAACGGAGACATATGATTGCGCTTAAAATATGTTTCAGTCTTATCACGCTGTATTTCTTATCGGTTACTCCAATGTATTTGAGTGCATTTAGTGTCATCGAAAAAACGCCGCATTCACTGTATTTTATTTTCTTTAATCATATTGGTACTGGTCCTATTAATATTTGGTTGTATGCTAATTTTCGTGCCGATTGCAAAGGCTTCGTAAAAAAGATATTTAGAAAATGAAAATATGTCGCATAGACAAGCGCAATTATACAAAGGTTTTACAAGTAATCGATCAAAACAATTAATAAACATCGATTGAAGCACGACATAGTAAGATTAAAAAGAAACAAATATTTTGATAAGCAAAAATGTGGAATATTTGTTTTGATGATTGTTTAAGTTAAATATATGCTTGGTGTTGAAAAAGCCGGTCCCGAAATTCACATGTTAACATTGTTTTAGAGTGCATGTATTGTTTAATGTTTTGGTCTCCTAAGTTGGTCAATTTATGTCACTTGAATCTTGTAAGCTTATATTCAAGAGGATAATAATGCAAATACAAATATTCTAACTTAATGTTGAATAATCGTGGTTTTATTTAATATAATCGTTTACTATTCCGTTGCAAGAAATATTATTTTTAATTTTGTTCATCAATATGAAACAGATGAGTCCATTAAATATGTGTCATTCAACACCATCTATAAATTTCAAGTTTTTATTGCTTTCCTTATTATGTTTCGTGATAAAAATAAAATCTTGTAAAATATATGTTGATGACGTTTTAGGTAAATTATTTTTTGTCCAGATATTGGTATTTGTAACCTCTAAATACTTATAGTAAGGTTTTTAATTTCAAAGCTGTTACACATACGGATTGAATTTGTGATTGGTAAAATCTTGTCAAAGTGGTGTGTCCAACTTGTATTGAATGATTCTTATACCTAATTTATATTTTATAGCCATCGTTATCGCAATTAGCCTATATTTCACTGTATGGGTTATTTCTTTATCATACACATTCAATAAGATAATTACAGATGTTTAACCATGAACACTTATTATTCTTGGCGTCATGTTTTTTTGTTATTTCTTTCTTTCATTTACCAACTGCAAGTCCTTATATAGAATAGTATAATTATAGACTGAATCTCTGCATGAATTTAACCTTCATTTGCCATTTGAACAAATAACGACGGGACGTTTCTTTTTATAACATGAACTTGCTTCTGAGCTATTTTGTCACTGTCCAGTTACTGGGTTATTTTAATATTAAAAAGTAAAACATGTTTGGCATAAAATGAAATATTCTGAATTCCTTTATGGTAATTTGTGAAAATTATTCCATAAAAGGAGATGTTATGCATATGTATATAAGATATTATGGGTAAGTAAGCAAATTGTGTTTGAAGTAATGCTTGTATCATAAAAAGAATCCTGGCGTTTTAGTATATATGTTGTTTTTAAGCAATTTATTGAAGCAAACCGTAGCAAGTTTATCCTGTAACTTTTCTTTCACCTAATGGAACGTTTGAAACATATGCTGTGAATTAAAATGGAATTCTTAACGATACTTCCTACACCTTCAACAATATATACCTGACGCATGATTTTAGAAATACTAAATTGACGAATCCTTTGCATAAAGAATATTCTTTTGTATTGTATGTTTATTTAATAAAAACCTTTGAATTTACAATTGGAATTTTATTGCATGAATAAATGTGTGTATACAACTCTATGTTTTACATCAATATAAACTTAAACATATCGGTTAATATATTGTACTAGTTTTAAATAGCAATTTTGATTGCACCATGTTTTAACTTGGAAATCAAACCGTATGTAAAACAGAAAATTGTGATTTTGTACCATATGAAAATATTTTCGAATATATATCATAACTACTTTTACTTTTGGTGGATGGTTCATATAAGGTCGTCGACCAAAAAGTGACGTCTATTCGACATCTTACAACTTATTTGACGACTGTAACGGTAATGTAAAGGAATATATAATATAAGTTGTTCTATGACATGTAGTAACATTTGTAGGATTTGTCTAGTTTAATCTATTTTAGATTTTGACCTAATATATGACACATGTATTTCCTAAGGAAACTTGTTATTATTGTAAATCCTCACCCTCTATGACACTTAGCATCCTGGTTGCTATGCCATTTCGTATTCAGATACCATTCAGAAATATTTATTCCGCCTTTTGAGTCTTACAATAAATGACGTTACTTGACCTGATAATTGGCGTTATTTCCATGCTTCATACACAACATCCAGGTATGATATATTGCTTGATTTGCTATTCAGATTCAAAGCATCATGAAGATAAAGACGGTTAAGACATGCCCCTTTATTGCATAGCTATGCAAACAGATGAGCTGCTATGCTGAATAACACCCCATAATCATACTTGTAATCCATACTGACAATATCGCATACTGACAACTATAGCTTAACTTATTACATAAGGACGATTTGGTTTCGGTAAAATTGATAATAAAAAATAACAGTTTTGGAGAGGTTCAGAAAATATCTAGTTTATCACATTGCACAACATAAAATAGGTATATATTGGACATTGAGTTATACACAAATTCTAAATATAATCATAAATTGCAAACTTTGATGCTAAAAAATATCATTTTCTATACTAATAACTGAAGCATTGTATTCACGTTAAAGAAGTTTCCTGGTTTACTATTGCTCTTTCCCTCACTTGTCCCCGATACAGCATTATCTTTCATTTTAAAGTTTGAAATAAGATTAAACTTCTATTACAAAAAATGTCTTATATTACAATTGAAAGCAATTTTCTATAAAAAAATATAATAAAACGCCATAGGTCCTTTGGAAATAAAATTATCTATAAAAGATACGTTCATTGAACGTGAAACCAAGTCTGACCGATATAACTACATCAAAACCAATCACATGAATCAAGCTGTCCATTGAATAACATTTATATAAGAATGTAGTATCTATCAAGACATAGTTGTTTAACATATAACAATCTTTTATAGAATTATAATATACTCATAGTAATAATATACTTGCGTTTTAAGTCGTATTATACTGTTAGAATTATTGTGTTATCATGAGATGTGCTAGTTAACACATACACAATGCAACAAAAGAAACGCTCCGCAACATATCTAGGGTGCATTTTGATATACTTGGTTAAGAATCAGCGGACTTTGTGTGAATGTGGCCCCTTATGTAGTCTGAGATTGTAGTGCTGATACTGTGAAATGTCGAGACTCTTGTTTATTAAACCAATAGATTCTCCGCCTTACAATGTAAATCAATGTGACTACTACACCAATGCACGAGTATATTGATCCTTTTGCTACACTAGTGGATTACCCGACACAAGGCAATAGAGTCTGTGGTGTGCAATGTCACGGGTCAATAGAGTTTATTGTCGCACTCTGCTTATGATTAGTCTTCCTTCTAAAGCATGTGAGCTCATATTGTATAGGTCATATTGCGTTGCATTGTAACGTTACAATATTGAACCAGGGTTACCCCACACAAGGCAATAGAGTCTCTGGTATGTAATGTCACGCGTCAGTAGAGTCTAGTGTTACATTCTGTATATGATAGCACTTCTTATGCATGTGAGTTAATATTGTATAGGTCTTATTGCGTTTTCTTAGCAGCGGTGTACTCTATCGATTTCTTCTTTTCGGAAACACTTTGAATTAAAAATTGTTATGTCGTTGTTTCCTATGTCGAGCGTTTACTCATAAAAGCGCTTTATTGGCTATATCTCTAAAGCGTATTCGATTTAAGTATAAGATTAAGTACGAGGTCATTCCGTTAATTAAGAATTGGACAGTTCCGAGGCGCAGCCAAGGCACCTGTACAATGTTTTAATTAATGGAGCTGACTAGCCGACTTTTAGTTTGCTGTCCATTATTATTAATAATGGTTCATGAATTGAACTTTAAATCT
>LQRL01177794.1:0-12283 GCA_001703475.1 Hydroides elegans | reverse complement strand
TCATTGACAATCAGTTTTATTTACCCATTATTTTATTATTAAATTTTTAATAATAGAAAAATAAGTTTAATATGTTATCAAAATCAGACAAAAATGTCCGGAATTTAGAGTCGTATTGAAAGAAAATATTTATCGTATTACATTTATAAATCTTGAATTAATTTTCACGGGTGAAATGGCATTTTTTATAATTTTGAATGTGAAAATACATTTTACAAGTGATTATCAGAATGTACGCAAACTGCCCCCTCCCCCTCCCCCGGCAAACTACCCCCTTCCCCCCTTTTTTTTGGTAGGAAAACTACCGTTTTTGAAAATTTTCCTTAGATTGCTCAACTCCGTATCGTAAATGAGTCGTTGCTAAGATTACCGAGCATAGAGTGGGATCCCAGGGTAACGCTAATTCCTCGTTCGAATGTTGCATACGCATCAAAGGGACAATGATGGACCGCGATCCCTTTGTGGCTGTAACACCAAAGGAAAACCTATGGATTAGGTATAGTGCGGTCATGGATCAGTGTCATTGTTGCGCTGGTAACCGGTTTGGAATATGCGACGTTATTTAAAATAAAAACAGGACAATCCCTGTCCCTAAAGTATCAATAATACGGTGACCAGTGTCAAAGAATATCATGGGAATATCAGGGAAAATAGATAATTTCGTTATAATATTTACATGTTATTCTATATGGTTGCTCTAAAATAAATTCGTTCGCACCTTCGGCGCTCACATTATATGACGATTTCTCCAAGATTTGACTTGTGCGTGCATATTGAATAGGAATCCAGGTCAAAAAGTCTCCGACCAAAAAGTTTCCGGCCATCTCGAAAAGTGACTTTTTGGCTGGAAACGTTCTGGCACATGCTGTAATTTCTGGAGACTTTATGGCCGGAAACTTTATGACCAGAGACTTTTTGGCTGGAGACTTTTTGGCACATCGTGTCATTTTAGAGACTTTATGGCCGGAAACTTTTTGGCCAGAGACTTTTTGGGCGGATACCATTAAATAGATATAGTTTGTTATTAAAGTAGCTGTTTAGATCGGGCCAGAATCAATCTTGGATCAGGGAAATATCAGGGAAACTGACTGGAGATTGGCCACCCTAAAATATTCATTATTGACAAAAATGGTAAAAATAAACACTATACATATAGATTAAGGAACCCAGATGAAGATATTTATTTTTGTCCCTATGCTAGAAATGCAGGCAAACACAATAGAATATGTATGAGATGGCGCCGATAAGATATTTGTGTAAATAAAGTTCGTGAATGTGTCACTTCGGATAATAGAAAAGGTGCAACTGGACGAGTCCTATGTTTTATCTAGTACGCGTATGGACGAAACCATACGAGACCGTACGCGTCCTCAGGACGCAAAAAAGCGCACTAGGACGCGCTGGGGTTTTGTTTAATACGCGCTCATAGGGGTATCTTTTATTATGGCCTAGACCTTGTTTCAAATCAATGTTTAATGGGAATCATTTGTTTGTCATATGTGTTTATATTAAGCGCGTAGACTTTGTTATGTGTCTTGTATCCCACCCTCAAATAATCAAAACATGCGAGATAGAACATGTGAGGGGAGGAACAACGATGTTATATCAAAACTTTAAATAAAATTGGAATTCTAGGCTAAGTCCAGAGGCACTTTCGGTTGAAATGTAGAGCTTGTACCCATTGGCAGTATTTGAACTACACAAAAAAATATATATGTTCCGCAACTTTTTAATCTGCATATATTTATTATGAAATAATCCTATTTTGTTTTATGCTTTCTTCTTATTCGCGTTTTTTTTTAGCCGTGCCACATTATAGTAAAAATAAATATCGTTAATATAGTAAATTAACGGGCTGCTAAAAAACACTGACCATCATCCTGGTCATACTTGAACTGTCCGCCGCCTTCGACACCATTGGCCATGACGCCATTCTTGGCGCTCCTCAAGGGTCGATCATGGAGCCCGATGACTATAAGGAGTTTACGTTACAAGTTGGCGACATTACACGATCACATGGTCTCACGTTTCACTAGATAAGCAGACGATTCCTGTAACAATTTTTTGTTCAAACTGAACCGAACATCGGATTACAAACGCGCAATATCGAAAAGAACCAAGTGCACTGCTGAAATCAAACCCTGGATGACTGTTAATAAACTTAAACTCAAATATAGCAAGACAGAAATCCTTATTGTAATACCACCTAGATCCTTAGAAAACTACCCTGAAATGGATATCGAATAGCAGATGCTACAGTCGAAACAACTACAATCGCGATAAGTCTCACTACATTTGACACCGGTTTGACATTGGTACCCGGGACGGAATATAGGTGCAAATTACCCCTTTTTCATCTTAAAAGTATGCGAATCATTCGATGGTTTATGTCGCCAAGTGCCTGTGATAAGCTGATTCACGCAGTGATCTCTAAAACAAAAAGACTGTAATACGCAAATGCCCGTCTCATTTGTCTTCCAAATAAGGCACTAAATGCCCTCAAGTCTATCCAAAACATTGCAGCGCGAATAATTTCCAAAACACGTAAATATGACCATATCACACCCATTCTACAGATCCTCCATTGGTAACCAGTCTAGCGCGAATCGAGTTTAAGATCCATCTGTGTTACATATCGGATTAAACATGGTTCGGCTCTTGAATATTTGTGTGATCTATTGACCCTCCGGCGGCCCGGCAGACACCTAAGATCGTATGCACATCTAGTCCTACATGTACCGAAATCCATGACAAAAATGTACGGAGATAGGACTTTCTCGGTTGTCGTCCTACGTATGTGGAATGCCCTATCGGTACCGTTGCGATTTGAGAAAAATTATACTTTCAAATGAAGCCAAAAACGTAACTATTGTAAAAGAATTATAACGTATGAAATGTATAATAAGCTGTATGTTTTATGTAAATAACGTTTTAGTCATATATCAACTCAGCATTGTATAGAAATATATATTTAGAAAACTCTAGCCACTTCTGTGTACGTTAACAATTACTGTTATAGTCATAATAATAAATAAGTAACTCATTTATTGTCAGGATCTATGATGGGTTTAGAAATATGCACGGTAAATCTTTCATCATTATCATTATTATTACCATTTAAACAGTGAAATTGATGCTATCCCTTGTAAACAAACTTTGGTTTTGACTTGAAAAAATATATTACTATTTTGAGGACTATATCTAAGCAAGTAGAAGATCACAAACAGGTCCATTATTTGAGTCGATGTGAACACGAGTTCACACAATTTGCATTCGAGATTCTTCAAAAAGCCTTTCGTAAGAAATCCCCTACGAATTATATATTCTAACATTATATTTCAATTTGATTCCCATAAAGCACTAACTTATAGAAAGTGCACAAACCAAATATATACAATAAATGAAACTTGAGGCGTTAAACAATCTAAAGCAAACAGCACATGTACAGGGTTAAAACAATAAAACAAATAAGGAAACAAAATGCGTCGATCCGTTTATGCCGAAACTAGTTAAATAAATGAATTAATGAAAGAGGTTACTTAAAAATGGAAAATTGATACTTTATGATCATAATTTATTATAGGATAAACCTTTCGAATGGAACATCAAGCAAAACAAGACCAATATTCTGACAGGTAGGCCTTAATCTTAATTCTAAATTCATGTATAATTAGGAGTAAAGTAAGTTTATAAATGAGCATTTTATTTGAGTGAGTTATGTAAGTTTTTTTTTTAAATTCTTTTTAAAATTCTTTTTTAAAATTTATTTTCACCAAAAAAAAAAACCTCGTAGAAATGATACATGATATTTCATACGATGTTTAACATAACAAAATACACTATACTGTGAGTTCGAATAAATAAACAATTAAATTCCCTAATAATTTACAATTAAATTCATTGGGAGCTTCTATGAATGGAAACTGCAGTTCGATGTTATGCATAGAAAGTCTTATATCAGGAACTTCTTTTTGGATTTAAACTTCATTGAAGTACAACCATCTTCACTCCTTCCGTACATAAGTTTGATGACTTAAGTCGAATTTTATCTGATTAATTTCAATAACATTTTCTATTGGTTAAGGGAAGATAGCAACGAAATAAAACAAAAAAAGATAAATAGCATTTGCCTAGACACCCCCTCCCCTGAAACGGTTTAACTGA
Source organism: Hydroides elegans (assembly GCA_001703475.1). Lineage (NCBI taxonomy): Eukaryota > Metazoa > Annelida > Polychaeta > Sabellida > Serpulidae > Hydroides > Hydroides elegans. The sequence continues at coordinate 8,119 of LQRL01177794.1, read as the reverse complement.
CAGAAACAAAAATCAAATTATGAAAATCTAGTCACGCAATAAAATCATATTTCTTTAAAGCTTTCTAATTACATTTAAAAAATGGTTATGAAAAATGATATCTAAACACAAATAGTAGTATATTTTAGTATGATCGCAAAATTTGCAGTTTTAGTTTTTTAACATGATTATGCCAATCTTTGTTTTGCCAGCCAGAGCGCATATCCGCTAAAGTAACAACCACAATGTTTTCAAACAACGCAAGTCTTTGATATTTCTTATTCATGTTTTCATTGAATTATAGGCATGAAAAAACTCATAGGCCGAAATCCGGAAGACGACCATTATGGAAGAAACTGTTTACAAGTAAAACAAAGAGCTACGACTTGAACAATTCTCCATTAGATGATAAAACAAGGTATATGTTCGAACAAAGAAAGAAACTAACAAAAATGTTTACAGAAAAGACAGATTGTAGTAAACCAAATATCATTTTGATCAAAACGTCATCCATGCAAAGTTATCCTTCATATGTCATGGATACGAAAAAATGCATATTCATATTCATTGGTGCACTAGAAAAGGGCAGAATGTAAATGTAAGAAGTGCCTGTCACAGCTCTTGAAAAAAAAAACTAAACTGGGGATATCTAAATATTTTCATATAGAGACGTACAGACAAATCGACTGACACTCAAGTCCCTTGAAAGATAGATTGCAATAAGGTTTTCGCCTTCAATCGTTGTAAATGTACATGTATAACACAGACTTTGTTGCTTTCAGGTTACACCGTAATACGGGTTCATCTAGTGATCAAGCAGAAAAGCAGAATTCGAATCAAAAGAAAGGAGTGGGGCAAACATTCATTGATGATGGCATTGAATATTGGGGAGGATCTGAAATTGCAACAGGAGCCTATGCTACCTTAGATAGTCCAAAACTTATGATGTCAAGAAAAGAAAGGGACGCTAAAAGAAAGGCCTACTCAAGACACGACAACGTTGTTTCAGGCGCAGAAGGTGAAGCTAGTCAAAAGCTCGATAACATTCAAGACCAATCAATATCCTACAAATTCGAGCATCTGTCGGTATCGGACTTAGAAACAGCTTATGACCGAAACGACCCATACGACGAGATCCGGCAGAAAAACAGAGACCGGGGAGCAAATATTTACACATCACCAAGTGATGACCTTTCAGGCTTGGGCGATCCTCCATCGAGCTCTTATCCATCCGAAATCGATTAGATTCAAAGATGATTGAACGTAAACAGGGTATAATTTGCCAGTGTAAAAAGACAATCATCTAAATGTTACCAAAAAAAAAGAATCGAACTACATTTCTTTTCTGTGTTTTGTAACAAAAGTTACATGTAATAATAAATAGGCTATGCTCGGTTATCTTCCTTACTTTCCTAATTTTCATTTGGACAAAAAAAAAGCATTCTAGCTCACAAGATGAAGCAACTAATTGTTTCTTTACTACTGTCTACTTGTTAATCTTTCATCCAATAATTTGTTTAAAAAAATCATAATGTTGCTATTACCATTAGCCTAATATACAATATTTGAACAATATAGGCTATAACTTACCAATATGTTCGTTTACTTATGCTAATTTGACCAATAAAAGTACATATATGTCGTGGCATTGATTAAACAACTTTCAACTGTATTTCAACCATCCACTTTACCCCACATAACCCCCAAACAATCCCTTCCCCCACAGCCCACTCACCAATATCGGTCTTCACGTTCACCCGCTTCCTGCAAGTCTCGGGATAAGGCACTTGCATGTCTCGCAGCGTCTCGCGGTAACTGGCCATGAAGCGCCGCCTGGTGGCCGAGAGAAGGTAGAGCAGGTCGCCGCCTGTGATCACGTTTGAGGAGCCATCTGCAGCCGAGGAACTGTTCTCTGTTATGGAATGAGAATTTCAATCAATGGTGTAATGGCTTGAGCTAAACACGCTTTACAATTTATGTTCAATAATATATTTTTCACTAATCAGATTTTGAACGAAGATTGTATATGATAGGTGACCTAAGAAACCCCTCAATATTTTTTCTTTGGTACCCTATCGTTCTATTGGGAACGCATATACCGGAAGTTGTAGCTGTAGCGTGAGTATCTGCGCCTTAAAATCATTATTGAGTTTCCCTTTCCACATGACACCCCTCGTCCCTGAGTATCACCTCGAATACCATAATGTAAAACGTATACCTTGCCATAATTGTAGCGTGCGTATCTGCGCTTCCTGAATCTTGGTCTCGAGCTGTAGGAATGTTTCGGCGCGGTAATGCGGCAAGGCCTCCAGGCACTCGGTCAGCGAAGAAGCTGCCTCTTCGTGTTTATCACAGGTGCGCTGATAAAATTAAGAATTAACTATTTAAGCAATGCTTTTTGATAAGCTTGGTATTGTAAGAAGCAATTGCCTAACTCGATTAAGACGCGCTCATGTGCGTTATCCTGTCCGGATCCTTACTATTAGGGCTATTAGTGTAACAACTAACATTTGTCATGTTACAGCTGTATCATTAAAATATTATGCCTACTTCAGACATAAAACACTCGTAGAGTTTGGTAAATTTTGGTGCCAAATGAACTATTTATTTGCCAAACCCATAGCCCATCTAAGCATTCTCACCTTGGTCTCAAGCTCAGCCATGATGTGAGCCAGATTGTCGTTGAGGTCGGCAGGTGCGCGCATCAAGTGCGCTTTGACCACGTGGCTACCATCCTGACCTTGACCTCCGCATAGCAGGAAGTGGTATGAGCCTTTCTTTCCCGCCAATTCAGAGTTTTGAACTGGTTCTTAAAAAAATATAAAATAAGTATAAATAACTAAATATCATTTACTTATTATCATACTAGTATTGTTATCACGTCAAATACTGGTTTAAAACATTCCATATCCTGAGACACATAAAGGGAAATATTATTGATCTGCAAAAATCACACAGTACATTATGATCCATGATCAAAACACTCAATAGAGGTTGCAAATATTATTTATTATCAAAATCAACATTCAGTGCCACGAAGAGCGCAACCTTAGTAAAGAAAGTTATACCCATGATATTGTTGATGTTTTCGAGAAGACTGTCGGCCCAGCTGCGCTGTTTGTCTTGGCGTTTGCTATTATGTGCATCCGTCGCATCTTTCCATGTGCTGCCATGGTACAGGCGAACCAAGTAGACCAGCTGGAGAGGAAACAGTGCTATACATTAAATTTTACTAAATCAAACTACATGTAAATGAATAATTACATAAGTGATCTATAAGTGACAAAATATAAATCTCATATATTAGATGTAATAGAACGCATTTATTATTCTCGTTCAAATGCTTTAAAATATAACCAAGTGAACTACTCACCTGTGGGTTTTCTGTTAATGCGGATAGAAACTTCTTTGATTTATGCTGCTTTGAGCTAGACACATCTCTTCAACTTGAAGTTAAGGTAAATTTACTGTACATTGATTTGGCCTCCTTATACTTAAAACATGTTTAAAATAAAACATGGCATTATGGCTATTTACTTTTGATGAAGTTTCAGCAAATAATTATTACGACAGTAGCTTATATTAATAAAATATACATGTGGTTCATTCTCAGAATGTTTAACATAATTTCATGAAAGAAAAGGGATGTACAAAATTGACAACTTTTCTCCATGTGTCCTCTTAGACCAAGGCATGTACGATATCGGTGTAAGGATACAGCGTATATGCGTGGCTCGTGATGTAGAAGGCGGGAAGATCGCGGATGTTGAGCGAGGTGAGGAAGTGCATACACGTGTCCAGCAACACTGGTTCCTCGAGCGCCTGCAGGAAGGCAAAAACATTTTGTCTCATTATTATGTAAGGCTTAAAATGATGCAGATGCTTTATTTGCATCCAACTACATCGACTCTTTTTCGGGCGGCTGCAGTCAGGCAAAACATATCACAATCAATATTTAGGGTTCAATTAGTTTTTAAGGCATTAATTTGATAAGTATGCAGATGCTTTATTTTACATAAAGTATTGGTGGTATTTAGGGACAAGAGTTAATTGATCCTGGTTTCAAAAAAATACACTGTTTATGTAAGCGATCCTAAGAATACGCCAAGCATCAGGTTATATACTGTACCTGTAACTGTTATAAATCACTTCCTGATTGCGTATGTTAATTCAAAGAACATTAAAACGAGGACATAAGAATACAATAAGGCCACTTAGAACCGGATATCCTGAAATTATACCTTTGGTTGTTGACTAGCTTGTGAAAAACTCCATCGGTACTTAGGAAAGGTTGACTTGTATTTTCGAAGAGCAAAGCCTGGAAGCACCACGGGCTGCAGTATCTGTCAAAACAAAATACAAATATTAATTCAATCATAACATACGTGTAATACATCCCATTTTGAACAATTGCATTTGACAAATATTTACTGAAAACTCAGTAGCGTATTAAATGTGAGAATGCCAAAAGGGAACCATGATTAACACAACCTTTGGCTAATATAATTGAGTTCGATACCTGAAGTTGAACATATCATAATTTTGGTCTTTACTTTAATCGATCAGGAACATTTTGATTCATGTACGTATATAATCAACCAATCGTTACAACCACCATCAAAACTCAATATCTAATACCTCTAATCCAATACATACCTCGGCCCCATGAAGCTTGACGGAGCCATGCCAAAGCGGTGCCTCTCCACTTTCATTCATCTCCGTAACCGTGGCAACGCTCGCTGACAATACACTCGACCAGCTCCCTAGCAACGAATGCTGTCAACAAAGAAAAGTAACGATTTTGTGATAAATCCATGAAAAGACTTACCATATTTGATATTTGATATGTACCGTCTTTGAGTCGCTGGATTGGTAATCGACTGACGAAATCAACATTGCCTGTATAAAATACATGTATCAATCTAACGTATTTCAATTTATCATCAAGTACATGACTAATCCATCAACATTCATTCAGGGTTCGTCCGAGGGCGCGTTTTTGCGTTTTTTTTTTCACACCAAAATCCTCAAAAACGCACCAAAATCAGGGGCGCGCGTTTGAAAAACGCGTATCAGAAAGAGAAAACGCATGAAAATTATGGACACGCGTTTTAGTTTTCAATTTATTTATATAATTTAACCATTGGTGCGTACGATGTGCCCATATATCCATTTAAAATCGCTCGCGCCTTCGGAGCTCGCATAAAAAGCTAAGTGAGTCAATCGGAGAATGGACAACAGGCGAATTCGGGTCATGGTGTATCATTATTTACATCTGAAATAAACCTGGGCGCAATGGTTCTTTCGGGTGCAATTTTCTGTATTTAGTGCGCCCGATCCCCGCTAGAAAAGTTTTGAATGCCAAATACATATCTGTTTTTTTTATACCCAAAAACCTAATGTATCGAGCCCTTTAATAATTGTTTTTTAATTACTCAATGAAACCGAAATCATTTTTTTCAATAACTCAATAATACACATAGTCAAAATCAAGAGACGAATTGTTTGAGGCTTTTAGAAACTTAAACTGCCAATTCGTGGATGGATCATATTCGACAAAAAACTCACATAATGTGGTATATAAATAAGAGTGTGTATAAAAAAAGCGATTTTCGTGTGAAAAGTGAATTTAAATCTGTACCATATAAAACGCACTCTGGGAACAAAAAACGCATCAAAATAGAGGGTGCTCGTTTTAAACGCGTCACCGAGTCACCCTAGGACGAACCCTGTACATTTGTAACGCTGAAAAGATATATTTGTGTACCTTTTATAAAAGTTTAACTTACCTGCTCTTCATCGATGACGTCACTGGTTACCATGGTGACTAGTGTATTGTGCCATGTGACCAACCGTTTGAGGGCTCCGTATAACTCGACGCTGTTTCTGTAAACATATACAAATCAATATATATGCTCTAAGCTTATGAATGACATACAATAAGACGCAATCACAGTATAGAAATTGAATCAAACCGGGCATACTATACACGTATTTCCGAGAAGTACATTAAATTCATTTATCTAACTATAAATATAATCAATGATATCTTAATAGCATTATCGGTAAGATTCAATCATATGGAATAGTTTATACATAGAAGTTCACTTTTAAAAAAACCCTGGTCAAAATTAGGACCACCATATTACACCTTATGATCCAAGCCAACTTAAGGACTGGACAAACCTCAAGGTACTCACTCGATGTCTGGCCACTGGTCTCCATGGAGCCAGAGTAAGTGGGTATCGGCAGCGCTTTTCGGCAGTGACTCAGCTACGGCATGGAGGCGATCGGCGAACACGACTGACTGGTCAATGGATTCGCTGGGAAAAGTGGATAACGAAATTATAATCATAACAAGTGATCATGAGTGGAGCAATCTTATCAATCAAATTGTGCAATATAAATATATATAACTCGAGAAATAATTCTTAATGATCATTCAAAACCTCTAATAAGTTCGAGCTACCCAAATCAGAATTTCAATTAAAATTTAAATATGTTAAAGAAAACTGATTTACGAAAGAAAAAAAATTGAAGACTATCACTAAAAGTCTCGATTCTATTATATGTCTTACTTGTTTGCGGCCTCATCGCTGTGTTCATGTGGTTCACACGACGCAAACTCTTCAGCAGTCATCCATTTGACGACGTCCTATCGAAGTAAATAACATAACACTCTTCTTCACAAACAAAACTTGTTACTTTTCTTTTCTATTTATTTAATGATCTAAGACAAATTCAAATTAATATCCCGATTCCATCTAAGTAACAGATGCAAGCATTTTAGTTTTTATAAATTTGAAGCTGACAATGTGTATCTTAGCGTGTATCTATCAGTGGCTCGATTTTACTAAATGTCAAATTTTAGACTTAATATATCTTTCAGTTTGTTTAGATTCAATATCTTTTGAAATCAATAAAAAGTTGTAGATTATGTAATCGCAAAAAAAAAGAATAACATGTTCTCACCTCCTTTGCATCAGATCCATCAATGAGGGTGAACAAGGATCCACCGTTCTTAGCCAATGGCCCACAAACGTGCGACTCCTTGTCTCTGTTTCGCACATAATCCAATGCTAAATCATAATGATCTGTCAACAAATATTAATCACGTTTTTAATCCTTCTGCCTATTTACTATTATTATATATTGAATCATAAACTAAAAGCTTAATAAAACGATCATTCGCTGAAAAGATCAATTTCGGCCGGAGTTTAATTCTGCAATAAATCGCACTGTTTAACTGTTTTCATTTCGTTATGTAGTCTGTCTGTCATAATTTATCAATGTAAACAGGTGTACATGTAAATAAATGATTATGGCTTAAAGTTTAATGCTTGAATTCTATATCTCGATTATCGCCCATTTTGTTTGGAGTCATATTATATAAGTTTTGACTTAAAATGTTCAAATTATATCTCTCCCACACTATGTCACATTGCCATATAATAGTGTATGTCTATTTGTACACTTTATGTTAAGTAATGTGTTATCATAACTTTTATCGTCATTAAATTCAGAATATGGATGAAATATAATTTCATAAGGAACTAGAAGGTCAGTAACCTTGGATCCCCCGTGAACTTCAACAATGCGTATATGCAGGATTGTCAGTTTTTACTAAAAATAACTTTGGAAATAACGAACTATTTTGCAAATAAACAATATCATGCGATGAAAGAAAAACAGAGTAACATTTTGCATCATCACTCACTTCTTTCTGAAGACATGTCTTGAACTGATGAGACCAGTTGGCAAAAGTATCCTCAGTATATAAATTAAAGAAAATATGCTTTTATAAGCACGAGCTCATATAGCACATCCAAAATGCTTTTGAGAGGCAACTGGCACGGCCAGTGAAGTAAAAAGATAATTTTATTACATTAAATTTTGCTAATATAAGCACATCCCAGATACTTTTGAGACGCAGCTGACAAGGCAAGTGAAACAAATATATCATTTAACGTACATAGCAAATATGCTTATATAAGCACGATTACTTTTGTAAGCCTATTCCAAATGCACAAGGCTTCCCAGAAAGGTGTTAACACATCTCTATTAATTTGCTGATTAATATGCTGATATAAGCATGATTGCTTATAAATATGTTTATATAAGCATGATTGCTTATAAAATC
>LQRL01177790.1:7755-33298 GCA_001703475.1 Hydroides elegans | reverse complement strand
CCCTCGATATTTATGTATTCATCTCTCCGTACTGACAGACCATGGAGTACCACAACGTGCCCGGCCTCACTCGTGCACAACGGTTCCATTTTCCTAACATGTAGCCACGGCGTGACTGAGCTTGACAGCGCAAGTCCCGTGACTAATGAGACTTTGTTCTACGTCGCGTCGATGGGAAAGGCGATGACGAGAAGGTGCTGGTGGACTGGTGGGTCCAATTCGCCCTGTCCCTCTCCCTCGATATTTATGTATTCATCTCTCCGTACTGACAGACCATGGAGTACCACAAAGTGCCCGGCCTCACTCGTGCACAACGGTTCCATTTTCCTAACATGTAGCCACGGCGTGACTGAGCTTGACAGCGGACGTCTCGTGACAAACAAGACTTTGTTCTACGTGTCATAGACGGTAAAAAACGATGACGAGAAGGTGCTGGTGGACAATATTACACTTCCCTTCCCCATCTATATTCGCCCTTTCACTCTTTCACACTACTCTATGATCATATATATCATTCTTACCCTACAGGCCATGGCGTTCCACAACGTGCCCGGTCTTACCCTGGCCATCGTGCACAACGGTTCCATTTTCCTAACACGTGGCTAAGGCGTGACTGGCCTTGACAGTGGGCATCTCGTGACCAACGAGACTTTGTTCTATGTCGCGTCGACGGGAAAAGCGATGACCAGTATGATGCTTGCCGAGCTTATGGCTGAGGACGATGAGGAAGGAGAAGACGGAGAGGGGCCTGGTGTGACGCTGGATACGCCTGTACAAGAACTGGTTGGCGATGTATTTCAGGTAAATTAAAAGTTCTTTAATTGTTGTGATGCTTCAAAGGTAGTTTTGTCCGTTATGCTTTGTTTCTTAACGTAGCGGTGATGTTATTATGAAAGAAGGAATCATATCTCGATCCTGATTTATCCAATGCAAACATGAGCTTTATTTATCTAATGAGATACAATTCAGTTAAATATGCTATTGCAATTGCGTCAGCGTTAACATCATTTGAGCTTAATTTATTCATTTTCTTTTTAACAACAGGTAGCGGATAGCTATCGCAGATCGATGTTTTCGCTGAGGGACCTGTTGTCGCACAGAACTAGTATCCCGAGTACCACCACTTCTTCGCAGTGTCCGAAACCAGAGAAGAACTGCTAGAGGTAGGTTTTTCATGATCAATATTGACCATTTTTTATAAGAAATAGAATATTTTTTAATATTATATTTCACCAGCAAAAAATTTGGAAATCGCTATTCATGAAAATATAGGCGTCGTTTGTTTAGTTATAACTCATTACAACTCATTCCTATTTGTAGAGAAAACCATGAAGTTCAGTTCTCGCTGTAGCGAGGAGTACTAGTATATATTATAGAAAAACTCGATCTTAAGAGAAATTTAATTTTTATTTGACGCGCCATCCTTTAAATATCCATTTTCACATGGCAAACTCTTATACATACTCCATTCTTACCATAAATCGGAGATTATTCATCTTGATTATACTACTGAGTGTATCTATCCTCACAGCGTGCCCGCTTCTTCAACCCAATTGAGCCCCTTCGCAACCAAATGACATATAGCAACGTGTGGTACACGTGGGCTTAATATAAAGGCCATTTTCAAATATTTAAACATGTCTATCCCAACAGCGTGCCCGCTTCTTTGACCCAATTGAGCCCCTTCGCAACCAAATGACCTATAGCAACGTGTGGTACACGTGGGCTTAATATAAAGGCCATTTTCAAATATTTAAACATGTCTTTCCCAACAGCGTGCCCGCTTCTTCAACCCAATTGAGCCCCTTTGCAACCAAATGACCTATAGCAACGTGTGGTACACATGGGCCTAAGTTAAAAGCCATTTTCAAATATTTAAACATGTCTATCCCAACAACGCGCCCGCTTCTTCAACCCGATTGAGCCCCTGCGTAACCAAATGACCTACAGTAACGTGTGGTACACGTGGGCGGGTCACGTGGCTGAATAATACAAGAATGACCCATACGAAGACCTCATGCGCAGATACCTGTTTGAGACGCTTGGCATGGATGACACGTTTGATGTGTTTTTTTTGGCTTTTGCGGATAAGATGTGACTTTATATATTTATTTCGGATTTATTTCTCTCGAGGATGAAATGTAGATCAAATATGCACTTGACCACACGGGCATATCTGACATCAGATATCAGATATAGAGGGGGCGTTTACACAAAGTTGATTAAATAGGGAGAAGACGATTTCAAGAAGGATATATTTGCTAGAGATGTCAAAATTCAAGTTGAATGTTTTTTTTGCAGTCGGTTCTTCCACGAAATGGATGTGTCTGAACTGCAGTTAATGGCCACGCCCTATTATTCGGAGCTGCTAACCGGAGAGTTAAGAAAAGTAATGTCGAATTCATTTTACATCTGAATTAATAGAAAAAAATGATAGAATAACAATTTGTTAATCATCTGACATTTAAAGAATAATTTTCGTGAAAAAATATGCTCCCATGTTTTTTTTACAAGAACGTGCGTCATTTGATTTGCCATCAATGTAAAATGTATCGATGATGAAGGCTGAAAATATGTGTTTTTTAATGTAAATTTCAAATTTCCACAACAATAACCCAAAAGCCATTAGATTGTAAATGAACGCCTTTCTAGCAAATAGAATCTACATTGCACCATGCCTCGTCATGAACACCCCTTTAGTTATATTGCATATACTACTTCCGCCTCGATCCATTCACTGACAACCGTACCACCAACCCAGCATGTGAGGAAACACGCAGAATCACAACGCGGAGCTATTGCGATTATGGTGTAGACCCGAGTGATTTGAAGCCATTCAATCCTGTGTCGTTTGCAGAGGATTCGTATGGACTTGGTTGGTTCCTTGGTTATTATAGAGGCTATAGACTTATGAACCATCTCGGGGCATTTTTGGGTTTCTGGGCACAGAGTACTATCCTGCCCGATATGAATATGGGTGTGTATGTTGTTGGAAATGGACCTAACGGTTCACAATGTGGAAGGCTTTGTAAAAGATCGTACAGTATTCTATGGATTTATTGCTCGGAGAGGAATCGTGGCTAAATGCCACAACCCCTTTAACGGAAAGCATGAACATTGACGAATCTATATTTTCAACTGATTGGAAACTCGACGATAACTTAGAATACATTCAGGCAGTTCGAGATGAAGATACCCAAATCTCGAATCGAAAAATGCAGTGATGACGCCCTCAGGAATTCAAAACCCTGTATGGATCTTATATCAAAACGCATGCACAATGTCAAAACCTCATCAAAGTACGCGGGCATTTACGGCTCCTAGTGTTGCGGCAACGTCACCATCTCATACAATGCCACAACAAACATCCTCTCGGGTCTTTACGGACACGTCGGCAACTTCCGCCTCCTTCCTCGACCGGCCAAAATCGACACGTTCCTCTTAGAGTTCCGTGACCCCTTCTGGTTTGTTCCCCCGGTGACCGAGATGATGTTCTATAGTAGGGATGGCGGGGAGACTTATGATGAGCTCGTGGTGTCATTTTTGCTGCCACAGGACCCGCCTGTGTTTGTTAGGGATCGGATGTATGACGATGCGCCGCCGATTGTGGATGATTGTAATTATCAGTGATTTCAGGTTGTATTGATGGCATTACAAATCTTCCATAATAATAAACATCATTTCAAATTATTATTGTTTTATTTAGGGGAGGGGTTGAAATTATTATCCAAAAATAGTTTGATCTTATGAAATGTGATCAACATGGAATTCAAATTAGAGCTAAAACACATGAAAATCAGTTCAAAATAGAAATTCAGTGGCCTTAAATCCCCTGTGGACTTCCGAAAATCATCTACAAAATTATAAAGATTAACTCATAAATTGCAATTATCAGCACATATTATCATACAAAATGAAACAAAATACACACTTTCTTCATAGTTTATTTGACTATGTAAAATATACAATTTGCCAATGCATGTTTGTTATGTTTAATCATGTTTATGTACTCTTCGGCCCATATCATGTTAAATTTCAGGCATATCTATAAAATGTACATAAGTTTATTTTCCTACGAACCGGAGGCACGAACGGACTCATAGACTTCCACGGTGAATATGCATCAACAACGTAGAATTATATTGTGCTTAAATTAGATATATTCGGACATTCATTATTTGAACAAAATATAAAACAATGATGAATATTGCAACAATTCAGTAACACTGCGATATAATATGCATATTCAAGATGGGGAAACCAGGCATTACAATAGATAACAAAACAATTTTACATTTAGGCTGCATATAAACTGCTTTTTGGTGGAGAGATGGGAGGCGGATATTAAAATTCATTGACAAAGATAATATAATCCACCTTATCCTGACAATATCCAACGTTGAACTGAAAGATATAATCTATCCACATGCTTGTTTAACTCTGACATGTTTCAAATAAACGCCTGACTGATTTGTTACAAGAAGCGAATTTACGTGATATTTTAATGACATACTTTTTCTATATTAAAACACCCAAACAAAAGGGGTAGACTTTTATACACGACACAAATAGAAGACGTCAAGATTTGAGATCTAAGATCTATTTATAAATCAACGTGCGATCATTCTTCGGAAAAAGTATTTGCTGTCGCAAAGTTCATTTTCATTTTTACTACTTTTTGTTTTAAGTGAATATAGATAAGTTTAATGAAAACTTACTTGTTTTAAGACCTTGTGATAACACTTGAAAACGCAGTACTAATGAAATGAATCTTTAGAATCAACTAACGAAAATTAACATAGACGATATGAACTATACATATAGTCGATATACATGTTTTTTTCAATATGGTTACTTTACACTCCAAGATACCATTCCTTATCAAGGTACTGGTTTAAGTACTTAACAAGCTTAGCTATCAACTTTTAAAGGATTCCAGACTAAAGTCATTATTTCCTAAGAAAGGCACCATGGTAATAATGTTGTTTTGAAAGAGAAAATATAAACAAGTTTCTATTTTCTTTTTAAATTCTTCACAAAATTTATTTAAATAAATTGAACTAAATGAAATATCAATTTAACTGATTGTTCATTTTGCGTTTAGACGTTACTAGAAGATGATATACAGATAATAAAAAAGTAAGGCTAGTTTAATAATGGAGGTTCCTAGCTCAAGATGGTACCAAATAATGGTTTTTGCTTTTCGAATTGTTGTGGGGGGATGCTATTACTACATTGACGTGATATCTAATCAAAGACCATGTGTTTGGCACGTTCGTATCATTTAAATTTTCTTTTGACATCTAGGATAATACAATTGGACGGTGGTCTGTGGGTTCTTTCTTTTTTAATTACAAGCACCACAAGCCATGTTCCCAACATGCTTAATTGTAATTTATTGTAAAAACTATAAATTCACGAAATTGAAACCAAATAAAATGAAATTTTACATTGAATAAACGCATTTTTAAAGCCATGCTACTTTATTGATAGAGATAGTGTTTCCGATTCATCCAATTGCAATCATGGATCCATAACTACACGGGTTTTCTCATGAAGACGCCTCAGGTTCGTCAGGATCCCGCCCCAAGGCGTTATTGGTCTCACTTAATCTTGACTTGTATTCCATATTATCTGTATACGCTGATTGAACAACGTCTCTATGATCCAGTGAAAAGTCTACTTTCGTGGCATACAGGTTTTCGAGATTACGCAGTTGCTGGCGCTGTTCCATTTGAGAATAATAAAATATTCATATAAAATAACATTACAATCATTCGAAATAACGTAATAGATGATTAATGCATATTTTTAGTTGACATATTTACTATGATGACACATGTATTGAGTGGCGAGAATACTAGATTAAGCAACCTGTAGTTGAGACCAACAAGAAGTCTAGACTCTTTGCGCCAACACGAGTTTCACTAATTTTTAATGATATAGATGGGAGTAAAAGATCACTATTTTCACATAAGTAACGATACGAACTGGATGTAGAGTTATAGCTGATGTATTATCTTCCGTGAACTCTTCTCAAGACGAGAAGAAATAAATTGACGTATAATACTCAGGCATAACATGGTCAGCGCCACTATTACAACAAAATATAGGATCATTACTTACGCTTTCAAGTGTGTCCCTTCGCAATCTTGCGTCCATAACGCGGTTTTGCTCATGAAGACGAATTGTTGTCTCAGTTTCTCGCCTCAAGCAGTCTAAAGTCCCACTTAAACTTGCCTTGCATCCCAAATTATCTTTATACGATGATTGGTAAACGTCCCTGCGATCGAGTGAAATTTCATCGTTTGTGGCATGGCCGCTTTGGTGAATTATCTGTTCCCGGTACTGTTCCGAGTGCATATAAAATAACAATAAAGTTATATTAAATAACGCGAAAGATAATTTATGAAAAAAATAACATTTAGTTATTTACCATGGCAAAACATGTATTGAATGGTGAGAAGACTATATTAAGCATTCTGAAATTGAAACAAAATATTAGTATAGATAGAATTAATTGTGGCAAAACACGTTTTATTAATCTATAATGATATAGATTTGAGTACAAGAAAATTATTTGCACAAAATTAACGATGCAAATTACATGTAGAATAATTATGGTTTCATCTTCTGAAAAGTCCTCTAAAAACGAGAAGGAACAATTGACGTATAATCTACTAAAATTCAGGCACAACATGTTCAGCGCCACTATGACAACAAAATACATGATTATTACTTACGCGTTCTAGTGTTTTTTTTATAATATCAATTTGTATTTGTATATTTGCTCCCGGATGTTGCCTTAACCTGTCTAAGATCGCCCTTACTCCTTTCTTGCATCCAATAATATCTGTATATGCGGATTGAGCAACGTCATTATGATCAAGTGAAGCGTCGACTTTCGTGGCATGGAGGCTTTCGAGATTAAGCCGTATCCCAGGCGGTTTCTAGTGAATTTGAGAACCATAAAATAGTCATATAAAGTAACATTTAAGTTATATGAAATAAGGTGAAAGATATTTTAAGAATAAATTCCATTTTACTTAACATATCCAATATGACGACACAAGTACTTAATGGCGAGTTTTTATTTTGAAAAATATTAGATTGAGCAACCTGTATTCGAAACAAAATATAGGCACATTTGTAAATACATAGTGTGGCAAAACGAGTTATATTAGTCTCTTTTGATAGATATGAGCGAGAGAAGATTATTTGCATAAAAGTAACAATGTTGGATGCATGTAGAATCATATATCCTCAACACTTAAACATTGACGTACAATCAATACAATAATCAGGTACAACTGGTCAGCGCCACTATCACAACAACATTAAGGAACATTACTTACGCTTTTCAATGCGTCCATTTTCAACTTTATATCCATGCATGTACAGTTGTTCTCATGAAGACGCTCTATCATCTCCCGATTTAAGCAATGGATTGTGAGAGTAATAATAATTAAACTAATTAACAGAATGCGCATTAGTAGCATTAGATAAACTCCCGATAGTGCATCTTTTGGTGTTTCCAATGGAATAGGAAAATCCATTTGATTGGTTCGTGAATCGCTGAGGACATCATTTTCGTGAAGAAGACGCAAATCCTCTATTTGCCTTTGACTGGCGGCAAAATCAAGATTCAATGCGTCTATGTAAATTAAAGCGTTTATACATTTATCAGACAATGTTTGCTCATTTAGTTTAATAAACTCTTACAAAAATGTAATTGTCTTTGTTAATAAAAAAAGTTTAACGTGAATATGTGCTAAACTAAACTTGAACCATTTGTAATAAATCACATTGTAATATGCAATATAACATTCACTGTTGTTGTCAAGCATGAGTAAACACATGAAACGGTATAACACATCAATTGTTGCACATGAAACGGTATAACACATCAATTGTTGCCAAGTCCATAGGAATGATAAATCAAATACATTTTTAACCAAGACCTACCACTATTATCCGTCACATCCGTAGATGCCCCTCGCTTCAGTAATTCATTCACACAAATAGTGTGTCCATTAAGAGATGCCAAATGAAGAGGGTTCATATTCTGTCTACCGAATGCATTGACATCGATCCCAATATCGAGAAAGTATATGAGAGCTTCGTATGCGCCTTGTTCCGCAGCACAGTGTATTGGCATATCTTTGGCAATGTTTTTGCGTCGACTTTAGCGCCATGTTTAACAACGATACGCATGACGTCAACGAGATTATGCTTTGCGGCTTTGTGAAGGCATGTGTCTCCTGTGTTATCATGCATATTGATAGTGACACTTGATTCGTGATTTTCACATAACCATATGAATTTGTCGATGGTTTCAGAACGACTAAAGCTAATCGCCATCAACCCGGTAAGGCCTTCACTATTAACATCACATAGTGTAGCGTTATTTACATCAACCATCATTTGGATTATTTCTATTGTACTATAGCGACATGCTAGGTCGATGGCCGTCGTCCATGTAATATTGTGGTCTAGCTCATGGTTTGCTAAAAGCTCCACTGGAACCCGAGTATTTATGTGTGCATTAATGTTAATCTTTCCTAATATTTCCATCACTGTATCGGGAAGTTTATCAATGATTGTCTGACATATCACTACTGCTGGGTCAATTGTACTTGTTGCGATGGATTTGGGCTGAGAAAGTAAATGATAGATACATGCTCACGCAAAAAATTCAACATGTTAATATACAAGATTTTAAACCATTCCAAACCATTTGACATAATAATTGTTTTGATAAATATTTAACATATGTTTAAAATACAATGCTATTGTTTTGCGCCAGCATTTAAGTTTCTCATTTTAGCATATAAAATTAAGGAAATGCTAAATTATAAGAGAATGGTTAATCTCAATTCATATATCTAGTGCGTTCTAACTCATTTTCAAATGTATCTGTTATGTTTTTATAAATGCTAGTGTATAAATAAATAATCTACCTGGTCAAGCGTGCGAAATATCGGCAAAAGCTTAATGCTACAACGTTCTGGCCATGCTGAAGTATAGTCTAAGGCTGTATTACCACTATCGTCTGGTTTATTTACAATTGCACAGCCTGCAAATCTAATCAGGAGTAGGCCTAGCAAGTTAAGGTCTTTCTCTAACACGGCAACATGGAGAATAGTTCTCCCGTCACTATCCACGTATCCTTCGACTGCTTTTGAGCAATGCTCTAAAATAGCCTTCACTTTGTTGGTCCTTTCAGTCTTTGATTGTAGCACTATTGGCAAAATAGTTCTATGTAAAGGTATCTGTAAAAATTGTCCAAAGTGCTGTACCATCACACTAACACTAGCTGCTGATCCGATGAGACCAAACTTCCTAAGACTTTGAATCAACGGACACATGTCATACGGTGTATTGTTGTCATTGTTTCTTATTTCGTGAATGTATCTTGAATCACTTTCAATGATAGAAAGAGTTTCTATGTGATCATTTTGTGAACAGCAGTGGGCTGGTGTGTTGCCATTTAGATCTTGCATATTGATACATATGTCTTTGAACATCAACAACCGCTTGACTGATTCAGTATACCCATAATTACTTGCAATATGAAGAGAGCTTTGTTTGTCAAGTGTTAGCTTATTAACGCTGTCCAAAGATGCCAATACCTCTATAGCTTCAGCATTGTTTCTCTCTGCTGCACTATGGATAGGAAAGAATCCCCTTTTATTTTTACAATGAATAAGTGCAGGGTATTTTGTATGCAAAATTGATATTTTGTCTTTCACATAAGTTGCACTTGTAGAACAATAATGCAACAGATTGTTGTCATACCTATCGGAATATAGCAGCTCTGCATCTTCTAACAGTCGTTCAATGTCTTGCGGTTTCCCTTTATCCACTAGAACGGCTAGATTAACACTTGTAGCAGCAACATCTTCTGCTGTGGACCTATTATTGTTGCGAATGCCTGTCACACACCAAGGAGTTGTTTTAAACAGTTTTATGATATCGTAGTACCCCATATACGAGGCAATATGAAACCCAGTGTTTCCATCACGATCCTTTGCGTTGACGTTGGTGTCTACATTATAGAGAAGAAGCGATACATGGTCCCGATATCCTTTGAAACACGTGATATGGAGAGCAGTCCGTTGCAAATGTCCCATGGCGTTGATATTTAAGTAAATATCCAGATTAACGAGGTGGTTCAGGAAGCGTATATCTTCATTGCGTGCGACCTCATGTATTGGTAGATTTCCGAACCGATTGGGCAAATTTAAAATTGCCTTGTCTTTTCTTATGATATATTTAAATTTCTCAAATCCATGTTTAGCATTATTGCAGCTTATGTGTAAAAGATTGTTTCTATTTTGATCAACTACTCTTAAATTTGCAAAACATTCTGTTAGTGACACAAACTCTTGGAATGGCCGTTCAATTGTGTAATCCACAAGTAGATGAATAAGGTAAACTTCTGCCCTTAATCCCTTGTCATTTGTTATTTCTTGTCTGCATCTTATGTCTCCCTTTAAGATAGTATAAACGCTAAAATGCCGTTTCCGTGCTGCAATGTGAAGCGGGGTATCGCCTGTAGAGTCGATAGCATTTACATGTATGTCACGTTGTTTTAAAAGGATTTGAACGTGGCCATTAAGTCCAAACTCACATGCAATATGCAATGCAGTGCATTTTTGTTTGGTTACTGCATTTATATCAATTTCTTTAGAAGACAGTAGTTCTGTGAGAAGACGTTGATCTCTGTTCAAAACAGCATGATGGATCGGTGATATTCCGTTGTCACTTTGTTTTAACACTAAATCTGGGTATCTTGTTAGTATGAGTTTGGTCTTTTCGAGTGATTTAATTTTGCTTTTGCATACCAGGCATAATATTGTCTGGCCGTCAATACGAGTGGATTCTGTGTGTGACAAATTATCTAATAGTTCATTGAGAAAATGTTCATTTGAATAGATGCATGCATTTTTCAGTAATTGATTATTATGTTTAACCTCAAATTTAGATCGCCATAATATGTCACAATCGATGACATTGAACGCCTGCCATTGCATAAATAACCAATCAGCTATAAATGAGTGTCCCATTTTTGTGATAGAATCGTTGTAATGTCGATCCTGCAAGCACAAATAACATATATGTCAATTTTGCTCAAACGCGTATGATATTAGTTTGTACATGCTATCATACTAGCCTGGGCTAAAATGTCTTTACCCAGAAATAATACTTTAAAAAGATCACGAGGTGACTTATATACGAGATTTATATTGAAAAAAGAAATATATTAATAATATCAACATATATTTTGATATCATATTTCAACCTGGAGAGTACAATTGACAGACTAGCAGTTAAGGAATATATTTTATCAGAGTTGAACATTTACGGTATTCACCAATATAAGATGTATATGTTTAACGTGGATACGATACATTACAAAAGGTATGATAAAAGAAATTTAAAAAATAAAATGCCTCAATATTCCCATGGAAATTCTCACAACATTATACCCAACCTTATACAGAAAGTCGTATTTCAATAATTTCATCCACAAATTAATTGACATGAAAACGCTTGCAATTATTGCTGACGATTATACGCTAATAATTTTTCTGACACCTTTAATGATTCCAAGATAGTTTACCTGTTATGTAATTACTAGAAATATCCTTACGTATACAAAAAATGCATATTTTTGGTTGCAGTTTTAAACATGCAACGCCGGAAATGTGTAAATAATCATCAACCGCTTTGTCCTTAAACTTATTTGACATATAACAATAACAATAAAGATGCCTACTTAATGATAGCCTTTAAAGTGTTGCTGTATCTTATAAACACTTGTGTGTTTTAGCAAGAGTACACTTGCTTTATCAGTAATGAATATTATTAATTACTTCGTAGCTCATTGATATTATTCATTTTATGCAGTATGAACTGTATATGCATGAATGCCTATAACGTTTCGTTTGACATAAGTTCATTATCGCAATAAAATATTTAATTATTTAACTATTAATATCAATTTTCGTTTTATTTTTTTGACTGTAACATAGGCGATGAAATTTATGTTTCTGTACAGATTATTATTGTTGATACAATTTGCAAGCTCCTATAACCATGTTGATAAAGTTTCTTGATAAGCCAATATGGTTTATATGTGTGTTTGAGGATTTCAGTTATCCAGTGAGAGACTTAAAGCACATCGTTTAACAAATGTTGATGTACCGAAGTAAAGAGCACTTATGCTGATATCATCACATCGTTTATCAATGTTGCATCAATATAACAATATGTTTGTCTTAAGAATATTGACAACAAAATCTCAACCAATTTATGTATCAATTTATTGTGTCGATTTGCTCTGAATATCTTTTTATATCTTTATATATGCAATAAACTTAAACCAATCCAAAATATTTAAAAGTAAGCATATTTTATTTATAGATGCTATTGATTATGTTGAACTTAATAGAACAAATAATAAATATCAGATAAAACATCAAGAATATACCAACTTTTGAAAGACACTAATGTTATTTTAAAGCAATGAGATTCATTACAAAAGATATTTCCAAATTTGTTTATTGGTATTTCGCAATCAATAGTAATCAGCTCAAAATATTCATATATTTCCTCATTTTGGATATCATTCATCATAACTTTTTCTTAATTTAAAAGAAATATATTTCAAAATAGGCATTTGAAATATTACACAACAAATTTATCGGTTTGACGCCTTATTCAAACTCACATATACATTGTCTCACCGACCAGAGTAACTTAAACCCTATGCGGTTAGATTTATCAAATCAAGAGACAACATATCAGAACCCACCAAATAAGGATTTTCTATTTGGCGTAAAACAACAGTGTGTGAATTTTAAAAAGAGCCGCAGCAATCCAAAAACTGCATACAGATGCATTCATTAGTCCGTTGAATTAAGACAAAAGAACTACTTCCCCGACAATAACGATTGAAAAAATATATGAAAAATATTCAACTATTACTCTAAATCGTCAAAACTTTCGGGATAAAAGTTCACTTTTTAAGAAATTGAAGTTGAAGTTGAATTTTGTCAAAATGTGTTCATACATTTCTTTCTTTATTGTATTCTGCCTTGCACAAGTAAGCCTAACATCTGCGAAATTTAGGTATTTTGCATAGGACTATGCCTCCATTTTTCCTCCATTACAGTATTAAGCGTTTTGGTTGATAATATTATGGTTTTAGAACATTAGAATATTCAACAATTACTCTTAATCGTCAAAACTTTCAGGATAAAAGTTCAATTTAAAAGAAATTGAAGTTGAAGTTGAATTTTGTCAAAATGTGTTCATACATTTCTTTTTTTTTATTGTATTCCGCCTTGCACAAGTAAGCCTAACATCGGTGAAATCTAGGACTATGCCTCCATTTTTCCTCCATTACAGTATTAAGCGTTTTGGTTGATAATATTATGGTTTTAGAACATTAGAATATTCAACAATTACTCTTAATCGTCAAAACTTTCGGAATAAAAGTTCAATTTAAAAGAAATTGAAGTTGAAGTTGAATTTTGTCAAAATGTGTTCATACATTTCTTTTTTTTTATTGTATTCTGCCTTGCACAAGTAAGCCTAACATCTGTGAAATCTAGGTATTTTGCATAGGACTACGCCTCCATTTTTCCTTCAGTACATTATTAAGCGTTTTGGTTGATAATATTATGGTTTTAGAACATTAGAATATTCAACTATTACTCTAAATCGTCAAAACTTTCGGGATAAAAGTTCGCCTTTTAAGAAATTGAAGTTGAATTTTGTCAAAATGTGTTCATACATTTCTTTCTTTAGTGTATTTTTCCTTGCACAAGTAAGCCTAACATCTGCGAAATCTAGGTATTTTGCATAGGACTACGCCTCCATTTTTCTTCAAATACGTGTTTAAGCTTCTCAATGAGATTATGATACCATGGGTTTTCATAGCCTCTATGGTTGTTTGGTTGACAACATGATAAATATGGTCCTCATTGTGAGAGATGCCGAGGAAAGAGCACATTGCCGATACGGGCTTGTGTTGATCCTTCAGATTACATAAAGGGTTATTTGAAAAATCGATTGGTAAATTCGCGTTCAGCAACATTCAATTCGAACAAAATGAATTTTACTATTATTTCATGGTGAGCTATAACGGGCTTTGAACCAGCACCCACGTGTTATCATTGCATTTATGTTTCAATATTTATAGAAATAAAATACGGGTTTTATTCAAAGTTTTTATTCAAAGTTAATCTATTACAACGGTTTCAAATTATTTGTGTAACTAAATGCTGTGATGTGCTTCTGTATGAAGAATAAGTTTTAATCACTTTTTTTTGGTGGGTTTTTTATTTCTTATCTAAGTGCCAAAATTCAGGCAAAACCACTCTTTGAAATATTGTACAAACATTAAGATTTCATTACTAGTAATAGTAAACAAAATTGACAACAATAACAGCACAAAAGCACACATACAAATTTAATGTCTTCATAAAATATTAAATGAATATTACCAGCTTCCTTAGACGCCGCATAGAATCCTTTCACGTGGTTGAACTAGCTCCCAAAGAAGGAATCTGCACATAATCAAATCTAAGATGAATTGACATTTTTAATATAAAAAGACACAGCCTATGTCGAGTCAAAACTATGTTTCGTACCCAAAGTTTAAAACCATGCAACCACAAGTTCTCATAAATTTGTATTAAGTCACGTCCCACTCGGCAAGGGAAGTCCATAGTACGTCGCATTCGGACGCGACGTTGAGAGGACGACCTAATTTGGGCCCATATGAAAGTTTTCCGGACGTCCTTTTACGTCCTGGCGTCCGTAGAACGTTATAGATGCGTCCAATTTGGACGCGACGTCGATGCAACGTCTTTTCTACGTCCGCGACGAATAAAGACGTCCGGAAAACTTTCATACGGGCCCATAGTAGGGCGTCCGCTCAGTGTCGGTGGACGTCTTGCAGAGTGGGGTAAATTGCTATTTTGATCTTTTACAGCTTAAAGTTTAAAATACATGTAAAAAGTCTGGTGTGAAACTAATAACATACAAAGCTCCTCAGCATATTGAATAAAAAGATTCGCAGTGCCATTGTAGCTATGGTGAGGAATACCCTTGATATGATGAAACCATGATTAAGCCACTGACAATGGAGTTCTTACATCTTGCATCCCTGTTTTTAAAAGCAATTTAAAATCGTTATCAAAACATATCACAGTTTACAAAACTTTACAAAGAACTACCAGGGAAGAGTGTTTTCACTTTGAAGAATAAAACAATAAAATTTAAAAGTAAAGGAATAATTTTGAATTCGGTATAAAGCGTCTTGATGGATAATATTATGGTTTTAGAACATTGTTGAAAATAATTGTGCTGGATAGTATATATTATTGCTGTTATATTTTGCTGGTAATGCATCTTTTCATATCGCATGTTCAGATAAGGATATCAGAATAGGCATTTGATGACTATTCTAAAAATCAACTTCAATGGCACAATATAATTCATGTTCAAGCAGTTGTCGCTTAAAAGCAACAACCTATTGTATTTAATTGGTTCACTTACTCTTATTTGAAATGGAACAGCATCCCATGGAAGGTGGGTGTCGAGAAAACGTGGTGATTCCAATGCTATTAGATCATCTGGAAAAAAAGGTTATTCACTCATCATTTAGTACCAAGTCCAATGGTGATTGAGGTATCGAATTCACTAGATAAGCGAACACATAGCAGATATGTTATCATAACTAAAATAGTCAAATAGTCAAATCAACTCAAAGTATAATTAAGAATATAAATAAAAATTGTACATTATTCTATATGGAGAAGTGATTTCTTTGTTTACCAACACGTGTGCAGGCCTCATGCATGCCAAATATTTTACTCCGTTGACTTGCTGTTTTATGAATCACATGTGTTAAAATTTCATGTAACCAATGAGTACCTGCAAATTGTCAAATTGTCAAATTGAAGATATTGCATAACATAATATAGTTTGTCTGAAGCATTCAATTTAGATACATTGTTGCAATTCCACTTTTACAATATGTTAAATCGACACTTTATACAGCAATATATTAGATATATATATATATATATATGTTCATCTATCATGTAGAATAATATAATTAAATTACTATGCAATGGCTAAAAATATGATATTATATGATATAATCTGTACCAGATTTCGGATATGCGCCCTGTGAGTAGTAACTGGGACCCTGGGAGTAGTAACTGCTTTCCTGCTACATCAACAGTCATGGCTTAAATCTCATTTCCCTATTTATCTTTTATTATTTGGTCTGAATTTGCCATTTTGCCCTTTATATTGACATTAAAAACATGAATTTTACTTATCTGAAAAACATATTTCTTAAGTAAATCCTCTGAGATATGAGTCGAATAGATTTGCCTGATTACGTTAATGATTTACAATCCTGGAGTAACAATTGAGCTGTTTAGACAGAAATATAAAAACTATCTTTAAACTGCTTCAATAGCTGATGAAGCAAACATCAGGACCTCTTTCGATGTTTACGTCTGTGAAATTAAAAACTTTATTTATGCCTACATAACTGCGTGCACTAACGATAGATGTAAAATAACAAATGTCTTTATTTATTCAGGGTGTTCATATTTATTATTCCGTGTCTTTGCAGGTGTAAGGTATCTAATATTGTTTATTACTATTGAAGTAATTATACATTATTACAACATAATTGAAAAATATAAAATGCAATCACACTTTAAGCGCTCAAATCGATATAACCAATGAATTCATGTATTTGTTCAATTTGATGATTATAACGCTTAACAGCTTTAGCCAAATTGTTTACCTCAATTGATATGTTGATTTACCTTCTATCAGTTTTCATACATCTTTAAATTTGGTTCAAACCTTTTAAATGTATTAAATTCAAGGTAGAAATTAGTGCATGCAATTTGTTTCGGTTGCGAGAGCGGCGTTTTGTGGGTAACGGCGCGCCTTTGCTTTAATAGAGGTGATTTAAACATATGTTTTATATATCCATTTAATGAACGGTTATTTCACAATCAGCAGTTGCATTGAGATACTCATCATACATCTGTCGTACGATTCGTAAAATAATACGATTTTCAAAGTTGCCATATTACACATCAATGATATGATTGAATTTTCCACAATATAAAATGACCCTTTGATCAATGTGATAAAAGGATTAGTAAAACGTTTCATGTGAAATTCTAAGTTACATTATGTTAAATTATGGGATGATTAAGCATTCAACCTCAGGCTTTGATCTTATGTAGCTCTTTATTACTAAGGCGTGAGCGTGTTTAATTTAAAATCTGCTCCGTCTAATAACAGACAAAGATGGAAGATGCAATAGCTAAGTGTATTGTTTCATGGTAACCTTCAAATATTGAATCTAAATAAACGTATATTTTTCATGTTATATGTACACCCCTATCCAGAAGCATATACCTATGACTCCCAATTATGTTCATTCGATAACCATGTCCTATAAACCGGTGAACTATGTCGACATAAGACAGAATCCATTATAAGATCATACGCTTGAGAAGTTCCGGAAATTCCTCAAGACTTTTCTTGTACCTTTTCTTGAACTGGTTGGTGAAGTCTATTGTGCCATGATTTCTCCATTCGTCAATTTGACCTGAACCATATCGACTTCACATTAAGCATATGTGTGTTTTTATTATTACGGAGTCGTGAAAATGAACCTTTGCCTTAGTTTTATAATGTATTTGAACATTCTTTAATGTTTATCATCCTATCAAAGATTATGCCATATCAATTTATGATCCTACCTTTTCGAATAAGAAAGTCGGTTTAATTGTCGCCAAGTGTTTCACTGTGGCTGTGATTAAAAAAATGTGTTTTCATAACATCCATTGATGTTTGCTTCACAATATGCAAATTCTCAGCTTCATCATGAGGGACGTCCAGGAAAATGTACAAAGCCGCTATTGACTTATGTGGATCCTTAAGATTCATTGAAACAATAATTCATTGTACTAACTGTTGACTAAAGTGCGGTTAGTGTATTGTGCACACTATTTTAATTGTCTGTGACATTGACATTGGACAAAACATCGGTTAGATATCTTCAAATAAATACTTGCTATAAACGGAAAATTATAGAGTAACTGTTCTGCTTATATAGAAAAAGCGATTGTATTCTGTGATATAATGATAATATTTATATATGGATTAATATTCTTCGCTACAAGTAACCTTGACCTTACCCGGAAATATTTACGCTTAAGGTACGTTTAAAGGTAAAATTATATTATATGGGTCCTGGTCATAATATCCCTAAATTGACTCAATGAAATGTTTCAATGAAAAGATTCAATGAAAACTTCAGCGGTTCCATTGTAGCTATGATGTGGAATTGTCTTGGTGTGATAAAACTACGACAAGGCAACCGACAGGGGATTGCGTACAATATAGATGATTGTACTTTCCTTTGTGTAAAATAAATAACCATGGAGTCTATAAATTTATAAGAAGCCAGTTAAACTAGAACATGAACGCTGTGGAATAGTAATAAGTTGAAAATAAGACACTTAAAGGTACATGAACCTTATAGAATAACGTCTGAGTAAAATATACTATTTGGATCACCAATTTACGATATCTTATAGATGTTTTGTGATGTTGTGCACGCTTCTCTACACTCATAACGTTTCCTATCGGTTGCTTTATGTGAGCATTATAGTTTATTAAGACCATTCAGCTTACTCTAATTTGGAGAGGAAGCATCTCCAAGGGAAGATGAGTGTTGGGGAGTCACGGTGATTCCATTTTTTCGAATTCATCTGTTAAAGAGTTATCAACTCTTAAATTATATATGATCAATTTAATTTCGTTCACGTTCGTAGTGGAAAGCAGATGAATTCACATTTCGATTCTATCTTTTGTAATCGAATATAATTCAACAGCACTTAATTTTCTATCGCAACATATATTTATTTAGATAAAGGATAGTCGATTATTTTACTTGCCGATATTTTTGCAAGCTTCAAGCATAGAATCGATTTTACTCCGTTTACTTGCTCCTTTGTGAACTACGTGTGAAAGTATTTCGTGTAACCAATTAGTGCCTAAAATATCATTTGACTATAATGCAAAGTAATATACCACGCGACAGTTTCATCAAATGTAGAAATTTCTTTAGTGACATTGATTGCATAAAAAATTAAATGCCATCAAAAATATGTGAATTCATTATTCGTATATGTTTAAAATTAATTTAATGATTGTTTTATTCATATGTATACATGCAAATACGATGATTATATCCTGCTGCATAGAAAATTAATAGTACCTGATTTCGGATATGCACAAATCCAAATATCAGTTTTTCTTGCTTTAAATTGATCGATGGTTCTGAACACTGACACAAAATTGCCGACTGACCAAGGTAACAGCAACCGTTTTCCTTCTACATCCACAGCTCTTGCTTGGATCTCATGTCCTTGTTTATCTGTTATGTTATGTTCTTCTGCTCTTCAGATCAAAATCATACATCCAATTTCGAAGATAGAACGATGGTAGGTCAATATATTTTACATTAGGCTCGTCACTTTTCTGAAAAGAGTGTGATTGTTTGTTGATTACAACAGTCTATATATTGAATATGTTTTAAGAAAATATCAGCATAAATCGATCAAAGCGAATAATTACTTCACAAATAATTTGTAAAGCAAAACGGATATACTGGAACATACACAATATAAAATGAACACACAGATCTTCTTTTAGATAATGTTAACATACTATTTTTTTCTTGTATTTTGCAACTTTTGTTATTCTATAGTGATTTTTGCTTTCTATATACTGATTTGTGGAAACGAACATTATATTTTACATATAATGAAGGTCATACCACACCTCATTAGAAAAAAACTTTTGAATCACCTTAAAAAACTAAACACATATGATCAACAAAAGCTAGATTTTTTTTTTTAATATTCAAATTTTGCCCAAAACAATACACCGGTATTGACTTTGCAAACCATTTCAATCCGCGTTCAAATAACAATTCTCATTATTTATAACGGGAAAAATCAAAACCGTGTTTCCCAAATCTTCAAGCTAGATAGCTTTTTTTTTCACAAATTTTCTAAGCCAGCCTATATTTGCTTCGTAATATATTTGTGTGAACCTTGTGATAAACATATATTCTTTAAATAAATCATGTTTGCTCATTTTCTGAATATTTTCGAATAATGTATACAAACTCTTTAAATTGTATGTGATCAATTATTATTGAGTTTCATTTATATTAAATCATATTATAGCTGCTATATATATTGATTAATACTTTATTGAATTTATCCAATGTCAGTCTTTTAACTGATGCTTTTCGCCATGTTAATTACAAATTAATCTACGTATCACAAAAGTGAAACTTCCCTTAAAACAACTGACATCATGCTATGTATATATTACAGATATTTCATACATGGTGCGTGTCGAAATATCTCATGATACAAAGTTGTTCAATTGTAAGCTGATATGATACATAACCGAAAAATAACGAATTATAAAGGAAATATTTCATGAAATATTTAAGCAAAAAAATGCAGTTTTTTTTCACGCGACAAGTTTATTTTCATAGCAATGGTCTAATGTTTTATAGCAAGACATGTGTAAAAATTGTTTGTTCGTTTACCAATTGCTCTTTAAAAAATCTTTTTTCGCTTAAATGCAACTTCGGTTATAAACCTAAGCAAAAAAGAAGAAGGTCACTACACGACACATAAAAACACAGCTTACGAGACATTATTATTTTTGAACATTCAAAATTTTTAAATGGTGAACACAGTTTCCAAGCCAGTGGAGTTTTTTTCGTTTCTAGCCATCTAGGAGGAAACATTTGCGAAAATTCAAATGCCGTATATAACTAAATTACCAATCATGGTAATTTTCGTAAAATTTATGGCGTAGTGACAAATAGGCATTTTTTCTCAAAACTTTCTAGAAAACAAGTTTGCAATTGCTATATGCCACAAATATTTGTATATGTGTTCCAATCTGATGTGAAGAAAATTTCGAAAAAAAATGTATTCATCACAACGCCATATATGTATATATTTATATATATCAACTAAGATTTAAAATGCCATTCCAATCAATGTTTATTGATTTCCAAATAATCGCATAAAGATGTAATATTGAGAAAAATGCTTCTCCCTTCTCCAAACTAGACTATGTGAACCAATTAAGGTTTTCTGATAAAAAAATCTTTTGAGGGCAACAGCTCGTTAGGTGAACTTTTAAAAAAGAGTTTATATGATATATATGTACTATGTAACAGAAGTTCAAATTATTTTTTTAAGTGTAGCACACACCGCGCAGATCTTATTACTATATTATTATATTCAACCTTAAATTATCACTTTACAATTTTCGGCTTTCAAAAATTGGGTAAAAAGAGTTTACTGGCATTGACAGCAAGAGGAGAATTTATTTGGTTTCGGTCCGTCAGAAATCATAGACTTCTATATGAAAAATAAAGTTCTAAACGAGAAACTAAACGCATTATTATTTTCTACGTATTAATTCAATTAAAAAACTGTTACTAGGCATGAAATCTTAAATTCAACCAGGCCACATGTATCAGGGGTGCCCAGCGATTTATTCGGTGAAATATCTATTCTGCTGGAATGTTTTCCTTGCTGGCATTTTCATAGAACAGAACAAATAGGATTTTTTAAAAAAAGATATTAGGTCTATAGAGTTCAATTATCAGATAAGAAATAACTTTGCTTTGAATTAGGGATTAAATAGGTGTATTTACCAATTCCTAACTAAGGGATATGAAACATTAAAGGGTATCTGTTGTTGCTGGCAACGATTTTTGGGCTTTACTGGCTTGCAAACAAAAACTAAATATTTTACTTAAGAATAATATTTCACCACTTTAAGCTACCTTTCATACAAAAATTAGTCATATTTAAGCAAACTAATAAAAAATATTACCATGGGTGCTCCTGACATATGAAGGATGAACATAAACGTCTATGCAAGTGTTGGCCGCATAAGATGTGGGTATCAAGGACAAATAGATTATTTGAATATGATGACCGTTATGTAATAACAAAAGGTCACAACGACACATTTTCCTAAAACCCTAAAAGGTATATCAAAATAGCGTTACATGTGGAATAACAAATAACTTAGATTATACTGAGTAGTGTATCCGCCTCTAGCCAGATTGGAGCAAAAAAAAAGAAGTATGCTTTACAAAAAACGATGTGTATAGAGTGGATCTTTAGTAGGAAAACGATATCATCTCAAAACATATTTTATATTTTAACCATCATTATCAGAATTGATAAATTATATCACAATGTGTTCCTCAAAACTAAAACAAATCAAAACTCGAAAGCTTGGATGATGAAACATATTTGAATTCATATTTACATGGAATAGCTCGCTGCATGTTCTTCCATAACGTGACCATAACTAATAAGCATGTGATGCTATCTCTTTTCCCATCATCATATGATGGCAAAATATTATCAAGTCAAGTATGTATATAAGAGGAGCAAGGTTGAGCAATTGTATCATTATAAAGCGTATGTGGTGGGGTATGAACCTACCTTCAAACATAGGCAACTGTAAAAAAACTTTCAATTAATCCTATAAAATCAATGCATGATTACTCATTGATATTATGTGACCAGTTAAAACATTCGGAAGAATAACGACATATGTAACGACATTAGAGTCTTGTTTACAAAAACTAAACATGTATAATTATTTGATCGTAGGAATATGTGCCATTCTGGCTCTGTGCTCTGGTGACGAAGGTGATATCATCAACAAAATCGACGCATTTGTCGAAGAGGTAGAATCTTTTTTCTCTTAAGTATCATACATGAATTCATACATAAATGTGCGCTTATTTTTATGCACTAGAATGTTGTTAAGACCAAACTAGTTTCACTGAGTGTTTCAAGCTAATTTTGGTATATGATCTAGGACCATTATCAATAAAAAGTAGTTCGCGTGATATATATCTTAGTGTTTTACTGCCGTCTAACTTATCATTATACACATTGCGTCAAAAGTCCCGCACTGGATCACGTAAGGGGTACATTGTTTGAACAGAGTTTAAGAGACATTGAAAAAAGT
Organism: Hydroides elegans; assembly: GCA_001703475.1. NCBI lineage: Eukaryota > Metazoa > Annelida > Polychaeta > Sabellida > Serpulidae > Hydroides > Hydroides elegans. The sequence goes on along the minus strand of LQRL01177790.1, from coordinate 10,138 downwards.
GTGTATATGGCCTTCAAGCCTCGTCGAAATTTTATTATTGACTATTTTCTCGACTCAATAGCCACCAATTAATGCGATCCAAGTTCTACACTCTAAACCAATGTGACTACTGTAGCTATGCGTTACACTTAACACGACTCTGCACTCTAGACTAATATCAATAGAAGTCTACTCCTGTCTAGTAAGTAAGGTGTTACAATATTACTAGGTTAAAGCCAAATAATACAGATGTACGTTTCACGGGTCAGTAGGTCCTAGTGGTGCAAACCCATGACTGTGGTTCAACAGAATCTAATACCAATTCTATAGAAGTCTATTGGTGTAATGTTACGGTGTGTCTCTGAGATAGCACAACGCTATTGGTACACGGTTATTATGAGCATCTAAGCACTGGAATATCATATACTCTTATTTAGGAAGACACGACAATTTAATTTCAAAATGCCGAAGTTAACAACAATTCAAAGGGCAGAAATAATTGGTCTTTACGACGTCCCTGGTCAAACACCTGCGACTATCGCACAACGTTTTGGTGTTTCAAAATCAACTGTAACGCGTTTAAGACAAAAATATCTCCAGACCAATGATGTTGAATGATGTGTTGACCTACCTAGGTCAGGAAGGCCCCGTGTCACATCTGAAAGGGAAATCGATTTATTCAACGGACAGCGAATCAGAATCGGTTTCAAACAGGTAGAGTCTACTTCAGATTATTTTTTATTAAAGAATAATTAATTATTTAATACCAAATATGCTGTTTTAAATTGAGCTGTGCAATGTTTTAAGTAAAAAAAGTAAAAGTAGAACGCCTGGTGACATAGGAAGCGTTTTCTTTTCAAACAGGCGTTTTAATGTGACATTAAAGGACAAAGCCACACGGGACGCTTTTATGGGGATTTTTTTGTAAGTGCTTAGCCACATGGGCGCGTTTATTTGAAAACCGCGAGTTTTATAAATTTATTTAAAACGTAGGATATGTATAGCCACACGGGACGCTTTTTATGGGGATTTTTTTTTGGTAAGGGCTTAGCCACATGGGGCACGTTTATTGGAAAACCGCGAGTTTTATAAATTCATTTTAAACGTAGGATACCTTTAAGATTTAATGCCTATATAAATAAAGACCTGGCCACATAAAAGCGTTTTTAATGCATGATTGCATATGATTTTAGTTTTAAAAAACGGTCATATGAAGCAGTAAGGACCTGCTTACATTGGGAGCGTTTATTTTAAAATCTTTAGCTTTATCTAAAATGGATTAAACATGGTTAATGTAAGAAGAGGATTTGTAAAAAAAAGCCTCGTGACATGTGAAGCGTTTTAAATCAAACCAGCGTTTTTAAAGCGACACTGTTAGGACCTGGCCACATGGGACGCTTTTTATAGGGGCATTTATTTAAAAAACAATGTTGTTTTTGTACATTTGTTTTTTTACAATTGGATATTTATTGTTAAGGTTTTCAGTTGGTTTGTGTCAAAAACGCCTGGTCACATGGGAAGCATTTTATCAAACCAGCGTTCCCTTTAAGCGACATTTTAAAGACCTTGCCACAGGGGACGCTTGTAATGAGGTCGTTTATTTGAAAACCGTTAGATAAAAAAAACGCCCCTTCATTTTGGAATTATGATACATATAAGAGTACAAGCACATGGTTACACAGGAATCTGTATCTTTAACAGGCGTTTTTTCTTCAAAAATGGGTCAAATAAGGCTTAACGGACTTACATTCGGAGCGTTCATTTAAATATCACCATTTTTGAAATGGAAAACTTATGTGATGTGTTAGAAGCAGATTGATGTAAAGACGCCTGGTAACATAAGAGGCGACGCTGTTAGGGTCTGGCTACTTGGGGCGTTCCACATCAGACCGTTGACGGCAGCCGCAGACCCCTGGGAGTTCATTTACGTTGATGACAAAGCCCGTCCGCACCGGAGTGGACTAATCGATGAATACACTCGCGGTTTTCAAATAAACGCGCCCCATGTGGCTAAGCCCTTACAAAAAATCCCCATAAAAGCGTCCGGTGTGGTTCAGTCCTTTACTGACACATTCCAGTGTCACCAGACGTTTTTTGCTCAACTTTCGAGGACCTTGGGCTATTCCAGTGAGCGTGTCAACCATCAGAAAGAGGCTCCATGGTGATGGGATGAGGTCCAGGGTACTGGCCCGAAAGCCTTACCTTGAACAAAGGCATAAGGATGCTCGAAGAAGATGTGAGCAGGAAAAGCGAGCCTGGACCAGAGCCCAATGGGACCGGTGTGTCTTTTCGGATGAGGCCCGCTTTTACCTGCATCCAGGTCACCGGGCACCCCACGTCTGGCGTCGACGCACCGAAAGTCGATATGAGGAGCGATTCCTCAGGAGACAAGAAATGTACGGAT